>JAIEZT010000026.1:31497005-31579767 GCA_019594935.1 Periophthalmus modestus | reverse complement strand
TGTTCTGTGTGTAAGGGGGCTGTCTGGTGTAAGGAGGCTGTTGTTCTGTGTGTAAGGGGCTGTGTGTTTCTGTGTGTAAGAGGCTGTGTTCTGTGTGTAAGAGGCTGTGTTCTGTGTGTAAGAGGCTGTGTTCTGTGTGTAAGGGGCTGTTGTTTGTGTGTCTGTTCTGTGTGGTAAGGGGCTGTGTTCTGTGTAAGGGGCTGTGTGTCTGTGGTGTAAGGGGCTGTGTTCTGTGTGTAAGAGGCTGTGGTCTGTGTGTAAGAGGCTGTGTCTGTGTGTAAGAGGCTGTGTTCTGTGTATAAGAGGCTGTGTCTGTGTGTACAGGCTGTGTTCTGTGTGTAAGGGGCTGTGTGTGTGTAAGAGGGCTGTGTTCTGTGTGTAAGGGGCTGTGTTCTGTGTGTAAGGGGCTGTGTTCTGTGTGTAAGAGGCTGTGTTCTGTGTGTAAGAGGCTGTGTTCTGTGGGTAAGAGGCTGTGTTCTGTTGTGTGTGTAAGAGGCTGTGTTCTGTGTGTAAGGGGCTGTGTTCTGTGTGTAAGAGGCTGTGTTCTGTGTGTAAGGCTGGTTCTGTGTTACAGGCTGTGTTCTGTGTGTAAGAGGCTGTTCTGTGTGTCGCTGTGTGTGTGTAAGAGGCTGTGTTCTGTGTGTAAGAGGCTGTGTCTGTGTGTGTAAGAGGCTGTGTTCTGTGTGTAAGAGGATGTGTTCTGTGTGTAAGAGGCTGTGTTGTGTGTGTAAGAGGCTGTGTTCTGTGTGTGTAAGAGGGCTTTGTGTGTAAGGGGCTCTGTGTGTGTAAGAAGGTGTTCTGTGTGTAAGGGGCTGGTTCTGTGTGTAAGGGGCTGTGTTCTGTGTGTAAGAGGCTCTGTTCTGTGTGTAAGAGGCTCTGTTCTGTGTGTTAGAGGCTGTGTTCTGTGTGTAAAGGCTCTGGCTGTGTTCTGTGTGTAAGGGGCTGTGTTCTGTCTGTAAGAGGCTGTGTTCTGTGTGTAAGAGGCTGTGTTCTGTGTGTAAGGGGCTGTGTTCTGTGTGTAAGAGGCTGTGTTCTGTGTGTAAGGGGCTGTGTTCTGTGTGTAAGGGGCTCTGTTCTGTGTGTAAGAGGCTCTGTTCTGTGTGTAAGAGGCTCTGTTCTGTGTGTAAGAGGCTCTGTTCTGTGTGTTAGAGGCTGTGTTCTGTGTGTAAGAGGCTCTGGCTGTGTTCTGTGTGTAAGGGGCTGTGTTCTGTCTGTAAGAGGCTGTGTTCTGTGTGTAAGAGGCTGTGTTCTGTGTGTAAGGGGCTGTGTTCTGTGTGTAAGAGGCTGTGTTCTGTGTGTAAGAGGCTGTGTTCTGTGTGTAAGGGGCTGTGTTCTGTGTGTTAGAGGCTGTGTTCTGTGTGTAAGGGGCTGTGTTCTGTGTGTAACAGGCTGTGTTCTGTGTGTAAGAGGCTGTGTTCTGTGTGTAAGGGGCTGTGTTCTGTGTGTAACGGGCTGTGTTCTGTGTGTAAGGGGCTCTGTTCTGTGTGTAAGGGGCTCTGTTCTGTGTGTAAGGGGCTGTGTTCTGTGTGTAAGAGGCTGTGTTCTGTGTGTAAGAGGCTGTGTTCTGTGTGTAAGGGGCTGTGTTCTGTGTGTAAGGGGCTCTGTTCTGTCTGTTCTTTAAACATCTGCCATAATGAACATCTGGAGAGTGAATAGAGATCATTAGGTCTGTGTGATACAAACTCAAATGCAAATAAGGACTTTTCTGCAGAGTAATTAGTGCAGTGTTTTAGCTCAATATTCAGTTTTCTGCAGCGTTTAACTCTACAATATAAAACATTTTAGAACAAACAACCACAATGAATGACCAAAAATAACTGTCTTTTACTTTAGTTTTATAACTTCAGCACAAATGGAAAATATTCGTCTTTAAAAGTGGAAGTTTGATTTAAAGGTGTACTATGTAACTTTTCGGGTGGAGGGTCTGCTGTATGTTTGTCTCCATGGAGATGTTGATGCCTTGCCTAGTATGGTGTTCAATGTATCGTCATGGAGACAAGCAGAGCATTTTTACACAAACAAGCAGGTAGCGAAGCCCCTACTAGAAAAGTTACACGTTGCACCTTTAATAAAACTTGTCACTTCATAATGTAGGTTTTGTAAATTCAAATTTAAAGCTCCTGCATCACACAAAACTGAAACTTCTGAGCTTTAAACCATGTTCTACCACTGTTCCCTCCTCAAAAACAGACCTGGAGTTGTGTTTTGTTTTATTCACATGTTTGACTAACACTTTATTATTAGTCTGTAACATCTCCAAAGCTCAAAATGCTCTGTTCCACCTTGTGATGTCATGAAGTGGTAGTTTTCATGTTAACAGCTCCTTTAACCTTTAGTTCAGTCGTAGATCGGAAATTCCAGGACTGAAATTAACCAGATGATTCTACTGAAGGTGTGTGGAGTTTAAAAACACAGTGGAGCACTTCCTGTATCACCACATGATGACATCACAAGGTGGAACAGAGTGTTTTTAGTTTAAGAGAAGAACTCAGCCTAAATGTGCAGGTTTGTGTGTTAAACATGTGAGAATGAAACACAACTCCAGGTCTGTTTGTGACGAGGAAACAGGATTAGAACAGATCAGAGTCTCGTGTGGACACTTTAAAGATAAGATGTGAACATATTTGTGATGTAATATTTTCTTGTGGTTGCGTTCCAGTTGACCCAGATAACACGGACAGGCCAGAGCAGCTGGGAGAGTAAAAACATCCTGGCTGTGTCGTTCGCTCCTCTGGTCCAACAGAACAGAGGAGACGGGGAGAAGGCCGACACTGTCCAGCTGCGTAAGTTTCTGTCTCGGATCTTGTTCTGGTGCAGAGCTGTGTGTTTTTAACTTCTGCTGTTAAAAAGTGCTCATCAAACACTAAAACATTATCAAATGACTCCAATTTCAACAAAAAATATAAATACTGTCCATGTCTCTGTGTCATTAGAACAGGCTCTGTGCACAACAGCGCCCTCTAACCCCCTGTTAGCGTCACTGCTTCCTCTTCAGTTTTATCTCTATGAGGTTTTTACTGAGTCATGATGAAATGAATAAATATTTAAAGATGAGACAGTGGACAGGGAGCTGCAGGTGGGTCAGAGGTCAGGGGGTTAGGGTCAGACAGTGGACAGGGAGCTGCAGGGGGGTCAGAGGTCAGGGGGTTAGGGTCAGACAGTGGACAGGGAGCTGCAGGGGGGTCAGGGGTCAGAGGTCAGGGGGTTAGGGTCAGACAGGGAGCAGCAGGTGGACGTCACTGTCACATGTTAAACACAAATAAAATGAAAACTTCACCAGAAAGAAACATGTTTGTGTCTCGATGCTAAAGCTAATGCTCATCTTGAGACATAATAAATATTAAAACACCACAAACTGAAGTGTTCTACATGTAAAAATAATTGGGTAATCTTTATTTTAATTAACTTGAATTTTAATAGGTTGTTTATTTTATGTTTTATGCTTTTAATAAAAGTTAGCATAAGTGAAAAATGTCCAGTTATTACGTAAGATAACTTTGTAAATCTGTCGGTTCATTGTAAATGTTTTCGAGGTTCATGGTGGAAAATCAGTGGTGCAGAGAGGCCAATAAAAACTGTTTATTTAGAGTTTATATAGAGTCACATATAACACATCAGAACTGTGAAACTAAACCCAGAACTAAACCTGGACTGTCCTTGGACTAAACCAGGACTAGAAGAGGGCCAAACCCCGACCTCGGGGACAGAAGGACCTGATGTGTCTGTTATTAATGTTCATATGTTGATTTACAGACACAGACGTGAAATAAAAACCCCAGGATCATGTAGAGGGTTAATACGAACATTTAAGACCAACATGAGTCTGAAGCAGCAGGTACAGAGAGATACAGTTTTTACACAGAAAGTGAACTGGAGCCAGAAGCACATCCACGATCACTTCCTGTTTGGATCGCGGCGTTCGCAGGTTGGCTGTGTTAGTTTATATAAACAGTCTGTGGTGTTGCCTAGTCTCTGACTTTCGATTCTTTTGCAATCAGCTATAAACCCCCCCCCAAAAGAACGCTACAGCTAAAATAAAACATATTTAGTTTTATGGTGAAATAACAAAACAAAGATGATTTTAAAGTTCCAGACAGCGTGTTGTTTCTCTCGTGCAGAGCGCACAGAGGTGCAGCGCTCCGGCCTCCAGCTGCTTCCCTCTGGCCTCTCTGTTATTTCCCCGTCTTCCTTCAAACTCGTACTTTGAATTCTCTCCTCCACTGTTGACCTAGTTTATGCAATCACCCGGCTTATTTTCAGTGTTATTATTGTGCCTCTTCTGCCCTTAACCCCTTGCAGCTCAAACTCAATTATCCACCAGAACAACCAAAAGGATGAAGCTGCTCCTCCATTTTGGTTTCTAGGTTGTTATAATTAGGTTCTTGTGAATCGTTTTATCGCTTTCATTTCCCGTGGGACAGGTTTGAGCGGGAGCTGCAGCCCAGTGAAAAAGGAAAACTTAAAATTTGCAAAATGGAAAAATGTGGCTTATGCAACTGGTATAAATTCTGCAGTACGCAACTGCAGCTAAAGGGACATAACGACAGTATGATGCAGAGATTCAAATACAGAATGTGTTTTATTTAAAGGTCCTGGACTATTCTGAGCTTTAAGTCATTATCTACTCAAAAACAGACCTGGAGTTGTGTTTTGTTTCATTCACATGTTTGAGTAACACTTTATTATTAGTCTGTAACATCTCCAAAGCTCAAAATGCTCTGCTCCACCTTGTGATGTCATGAAGTGGTAGTTTTCAAGTGAACAGCTCCTTTTGCCTTTAGTTCAGTAGAGATTGGTAATTCCAGGTCTGAAATGATCTAAATGATTCTAGTGAAGGTGTGTGGAGTTTAAAAACACAGTGGAGCACTTCCTGTATTACCACATGATGACATCACAAGGTGGAACACAGTGTTTTCAGTTTGAGAGTTCGTGTGTTAAACATGTGAATGAAACAAAACACAGCTCCAGGTTTGTTGAGGTCATTTAAAAACAAATTCACTCCTGTCCCTTCGCACATGAGCCTGTGTTTGTATTGAGTCTCTGCAGTGACGTCATGCTGGGGGCGCTACATGTAAGTCTATGGACAAATGTTCAGCAGTTACCACGGTGACACAATGCACAGAACAACAAACACAGCCTGATACGTTTTTATATTGTCTGAATATTCAAGAAAAAAATACAAAATGGATCTAAACACATTTCCAGGTATTAGGTGTTTGATTTTCAACAAAAAGGTGAGAGTGACAGACTGAACCTGGCGAACACGAGCTTGAGACGGGGATGTTATTTGAGAGGGACTTGATCAACTGAACAAAACAGCTCTTCTGTTGGAGTTCCAGCTAAATCAGTTCTATCTGGTCACAGATTTACATAGAGCAGTGCCTCTAGTTAGCATCAGCCCCTCTATTAAATATTGATGACATCAGCTGCAAAGTATCAGTTAGTATTTTTAACATATTTAATTTTATTTATTTATTTCGAGCAGATTAATAAACACGTGTTCAGTTCACTTAATGTTCACTTCACTTTTTTGTTCTTTCTTATTTAAGCTTGAAAAGGAGTAAAAAGAAGAGAATTTATTAAATCCCTATTTCCCTTAGAACAAAAATAAAAGTTTTGTTTAAGCTTCATATTCAGTTGAACAAAAACTATATAGATTTTTTTTTTTTTTTTGGTTTTTAGTTCAGATGTGGATGTGTGTGACAAAATCAACTATTACTGTGACTAACCTTGAGCCTCTCGTCCCCTCCAGCCCCGGTGGCGGTGCGCACCCTGCAGGACCTGTCCCGCATCTACATCCGCCGGACCCTGCGGAGCCTGGCCCCCGAGGACGACTCCCAGGGAAAGAGCGCCCCCCGCGTCCCCCAAAAACGCAAACGCAGACGCTGCCGGAGGAGACGCATCAACACCTACGTCTTTGTGGGCAACCAGCTCATCCCGCAGATGGTGGAGAGCGAGGAAGAGGAGCAGAATCACAATGAGGAAGAACACAACAAGGAGCTGGAGGAGGAGGAAGAGGAGAGGGACATTGGCGACATCGAAATCATCAGACAAGTCAACGTTTTGAGAGACCAGATCATGGCGTTGCCGCTGCCGGAGTCGCTCAAATCCTACCTGTTGTATTTTAGGGAGAAGTGACGATGACGATGATGTTGTTTCTGAGGTGCGGCGCTACTGAAATGCTTATGTCTCCTGTTTTTTTCAGTACAAATGTAGCATTATTTCCATCAGAATCTTGATTGCAAAACTGAAAAATGAAACGGCATCATAGATAATACTGGATAATAATGTTATGATTGTTTTTTCTTTGTATGTGAAAAAATATAAGGCAACACTTCAGTTCAAGGGCCACATCAGATTGGCTAATTCAATGCTAATGGGTATGCTAGCTAATGGATTTTTTAACTATGAGTTTTTATACAACAGGAAGAAAATAGCTTAAAGGGCCCACACTGTTCTCTGATCTAATGTTTCTCATCACAAACAGACCTGGAGTTTTGTTTTTCTTTCATTCACATGTTTAACACACAAACCTGCAGATTTAGGCTGAGTTCTTCTCTCAAACTGAAAACACTCTGTTCCACCTTGTGATGTCATCATGTGGTAATACAGGAAGTGCTCCACTGTGTTTTTTAAACTCCACGCACCTTCAGTAGTAGAATCATTTGGATGATGATTTCAGACCTGGAATTGCCAATCTCTACTGAACTAAAGGTTATATAGAAGCTGTTAACTTGAAAACTGCCACTTCATGACATCACAAGGTGGAATAGAGCATTTTGAGCTTTGGAGATGTTACAGACTAATAATAAAGTGTGACTCAAACATGTGAATGAAACAAAACACGACTCCAGGTCTGTTTTTGACATGGATTAAAGCTACAAGAGTAATTTTGCGTTATATAGGACATTTTAATAGCGAAATACTTACAAAAAATAGCATAAATATTACTCGTGTTAGTTCACACCTTAGGGCAGTTAACTGTCAACAACTAGGGTGTGTTCATTAGATTCTCCCTTTATAAATACTAGCAGATTGTTCCTGAGCACTTTTTTATACCTTTTACTTTTAGTTAGCCTTTCATATGTGGCCCGTAAACCGAAATGTCCTAATATATGATCCACTTTATGATCCAGATTTTATCAAAGGTGAAATCTGTGAATATCAAATTGTACATTTTGTTACTATATTTGCTGATGCTAAAAATAACGATAGCATCTTTTTGAAGCTTTAAACTTGCTATCTGCGTCTGAATCGGACGCCGCCGGGGGACAGAAAAAGGCCACACGATCCCGTTTGGAGGGAGAGGACACGCTTGCATGGACCTGAATGGGGCACTCACAGTACGTCACTGCTCTTCACCATGTTTAGCTTTAGGCCGATGCGTTTTTTCTACCTTCCTTATTCGCGCAGAGGCTAGCTAGCTAACCTCTGGGTGTTCTTTTGTACTGCGCACCTTCCAATGGGACTTTTTCTACTGGGTGCTTACATCTGCTTTTGCATAATCTGACGCGGTAATGTCAGCATCCTGGTTTGAGAATATATCCCTTTTTCTATACCTGTAAAAAATCAGAAGACAAAACCGAAACGCTGGGATACTGTGACAAATGTAAACGAAACAGAACGCGAGGGTTCACTCACAGTTCAGCCATTTTGTTTTTGCAGTTGTAAATACGACAGGTGGAGGAACAGGATGGAAAAAAGTCTCAGATTAGTTCAAATGTTCAGTTTTTAATTGTTTAAAATCTAAAAAAAGGTTAATTTTATGTTTCTTTAACTCAGATTTGGTCGTGGATGAACACCAGATCACACCAGTCCAATTATTCAAAACATTTTTCCATTGACCCAGTTATTCATGGATTTCAGCTTTCTGTTATAGGCAACATTTTGAGAACTTTTACCATTTAAAAGATGAGATATTTTGTTTTAAATGATCAGTCGCGATGGCAACAGTCTTAATTTTTCATGATGGATAACATGGCCTTTTTGAAAAATATATTATTATTACCAGGGGAGTAGATGAAGGCGGGACAAAAAGGTCTGTTATCCTGGGGCCCCGAGGTTTGAAGGGGCACAGACCTGGACCTTTATCCCATTTATTTAAATTAGAGGGGGCCCCCAGTTGAGGCTTCATGACCTGGGCCCCCAGATTTCTGTCACCGGGCCTGCTCATTATAGTTAGTTGTAGCAGGCTCCTACATTTTTAATAATGATGGACTTCAAGACACCCAAAGAAGCGCCATTTTTTTTTCTTATTGGCACTTTTTGTTCAAATTAAAGATTCAATTTTGTTTTATTTACATTTCCACAGTCTCCCAACATTTTTGAAATCTATGAAATCCTGTGCATCTTAAAGAAAACGACCAGCTTTGTGGAGCAAACTGGTAAACGTGCATGAATTTACTCTAGTGGATCGTTGCAATGGAGGTGATGTTCCAGGTGACGGCATTAGTTCTTATACAAACTTCGACAAATCAGAGCGCCCCTCCCTTATTGTATCAAAAGCAATGCAAACATGATAAAGCCTTGTTTGAAATTCCGGACGGCGGAAGTGTCCGGGAATGCACCTTAAGTTCACAAACCCGAGTGATCCCAGGATGTACGATCACATTTCTGATTTCGGCACTGGACTATTCCCAAATCTCTGGAATACTTTAAATATATTTCCAAGAGTACATTCCACATGCATCAGCAGCACATGAATCTCGATGTCCCTTTTTCCCTGAAAGCTGAGTTGGATGTTGTTGGTATCGGTTATTTTCAGTATAATATAAATGGTATAATCATTGTAATGTTCATATGAATTTGCCTCTTTGCATCTGACTGGTAGCAACCTGTTTCTTTGTACTGTATTTTGACACTGCGAAACTCTTCTAGATCCACTGCTGTTTGTTCAATGAGATATTAGTGGTTTTCATTTAGTGTGATCATTGTTTTGAAGGGGAAAACGATTCATTACTACTTTTGGGGTGAGGTCAAATTTGTTCATTTCAAAGCTTTGTCAAGAAGCAATAATAGAGTCATTTGGCCTATAATTATCAGTTTGATCCCATTTGATTTGCTTATTTAAGGCTCGGATGCTATTAAAAAAACACGCTACCGTATCGAGATAGGAGACAGGAAACAGGGATAGGAAACATAACGGCCAAGGAGAGAAGGAGTCGAGTACTGAGAGATGGGGTCAGGCATTGCACTAAAATAAATTGCGACTGGACCAGGCAAAAGAAAAATAGAGTTATTTCAACTGGACAAAGGTTTTAAAGTGAAAACATTTGGCTGGTGATTCATAAAAGCCGCTGGTTCAGTTCTGGTCAGTTGCTGCTGGACTCTGCCTCTGTCTGAGGAGAGGAGCTAACGACACTGAGGCTGGGCGGAGTTCAACAGACCTTAATAGACTGTATATAGTAATGGACGTAGCTAACCTGCTAGTGCCGAGTTCCAAACAGGAAGTGATCATGGACGCACTTCCTGCTCCATCGACTCTGGCTCCAGTTCACTTTACACTGAAAAACTGTGTCTCTCTCTCTGTCCCTGCTGCTGTCAGACTCATTTTGGTCTTAAATGTTCATATTAACTCTCTACATGATCCTGGGGTTTTTATTTCACGTCTGTGTCTGTAAATCAACATATGAACATTAATATCAGACACATCAGGTCCTTCTGTCCCCAAAGTCGCTCCTGTTAGCGTTAGCGACAGGTTTGATTGACAGAGATGCTAAGCGGCCGCTCCCTGCTAAACCAGTGCTGTGGACAGGAAAAAGACGTTACCTTCAACAGCCTCACTCTGGATTGGCTCTTTGGTTGCTATGATACTCGTGGTCAGAATTCCAAATATGAAACTCAGCTCTAAATCGTCCCCTGTACCTGCTCCAGCCTCGATGAGCTTCATTTGGAGCCGAGCGCTGTGGCTGACGTCACACTCACTTTGTCCTGTTCTTCACAGTCTGTGACAGATGGAGCTAACAAACAGAAACTGTAAAAAAACAGGTGTGTTAGCTTCAGTGTCGTTAGCTCCTCCTTCAGACAGATGTGGCCGTGTCCAGCAGTAATTTGACCAGAACTGAAGAACTTGGACGAGCAGCCAAACGTCTTCTCTCGTCCAGTTTCAGGATGGACTGTTTCTTTTGCTGTGGATCAGACCTGGACTGAGGGACGACTCACACAGCGAAACACAAAATATATTTTAAAGCAGGTTCATTTGTTCATCACACAAAAGGCCCGGGCTCATAACGTGCGCAGTTTGGTTTGGAAAATGTGTTGTTTCTTTGTAAATGTTTGGCAAGAACAAAATCTATAAAAAAATAAATAAATAAAGGTCACAATCACATTTTGTTTTGTTTCATTTGTGGTTTGTTTTATTAAAGTTGCACTGCGTACCTTTTTCACCTGCTTGTCTCCATGGAAATGTTATTGTTTTGCCTGGAATATTCCACAGTATGGCATTATACTTATCTTTATAGAGACGAGCAGGCGACACCACCAGGCCAAGTTACAGGTCAGATCTGTGGAGAGGCCACCCCGCGCTCACAGTAAGGTCCTGTATAAACTAAAGAGATGAGAGAACAGTGTAACATGGGCCCTTTAAAAAACATGTGGAGATGTTTTTCGTGAGGCTACATTTTTGAGAGGAGCTAAGCAGCCATTTTGTATTTTGACATTTAGATTTCATAATTTTAAGTGATCAAAATATCATTAGGCAGATTGTGCATAAACAAATTAGAAAACAGTAAGATACACCAACCAGGCCATTAGGTTCATAATGGCTGCTGCTTTTATGGGAGATAAACAACGACTCTAATTTCCTGTTGTACAACTTTAAAAAAAAAGAAAATTTTTAATGAGAATGCAAATATAAATCAAATTGAAATGTGCTGTACGTGACTTTTACGTCTTAAACATGAAATACAGAACTAAGTCATCGTAAACGGTCACTTTTTTATACAGCACTTTTCCACCTTCAGGACACTCACACATTCACTCAGCAGTGTGCACAGACACTGGGCTGAGGGGGTGAAGTGTCTTGCCCAAGGACACAACAGCAGCATTCATCTGTGCGAGCTGGAATCACACCGCCAACCCCTCCCTGACCTTATGCATTCTGAGCGTCCTAATCATTCCCCGTCATGAGTTCATAAAGGCTTTTTACAACTTTCAGAGCAGAGCAGAGTGGATCTGTGCAAAACTAACGCCAAGTACCATGCAAAGCGCGCACTTCCTGCTTATCAAACAATAAAACGCTTTATAATTAGATGCAGACAGCACAAAGTGGACTTATTTTGACTTCAAGAGCTGCTTAATCTGCACTGGAAAAAAACACATGTAGCTCAAACACACGAAAAAAATCAGGTACAGGAGCTTTAAAGATAAAGATTTAAAGGGCCATTATCACACGACTCTGATCTGTTCTAATGTTTCCTCATCTCACACAGACCTGGAGTTGTGTTTTGTTTCATTCACAAACCCTGCAAATTTAGCCTGAGTTCTTCTCTCAAACTGAAAACACTCTGTTCCACCCTGTGATGTCATCATGTGGCAATACAGGAAGTGCTACACTGTGTTTTTAAACTCCACACACCTTCACCAGAATCATTTGGATGATGATTTCAGACCTGGAGTTGCCACTTATCTCTACTGAACTAAAGGCAAAAGGAGCTGCTGAAAACTTCAAAACTACCACTTCATGACATCACAAGGTGGAACAGAGCATTTTGAGCTTTGGAGATGTGTTACTCAAACAAAAACACAACTCCAGGTCTGTTTTTGAGGAGGGAACAGCGTTAGAACATGGATTAAAGCTCATAAGAGTCACTTTTGTGTGATATAAGACCTTTAAACACCTCACACTCACCCTCCTGTAATCGCATAAGATTATGTAACAGCCATCAAACATAACGATGTCAAGAATTGGGAACGCCTCTGAATGAAATGAAATAACATGCCTTTGTCCCACATTGGTCTGGGGACATATACTTGCAGAAAACACATTTGTTCCAGATGGGTTTAACGTGACTCCACGGCCTGTACCATTCCTCGTTTATTTTCTTAATGTTCTGGGACTTGGTTCTCGTTCATTTATGGCACGGCTCCACTCGTGTCTCTGCAGGACGCCGCCAAAGAAAGATGCTCGTATCTTAGCAACCAAACAACTTCACCAACCCTCCCTCGCTGTTACGTCAGTTTAAACAGGATCTTTTTGTGTTGTTTCTGTGTGATTTGAGAGGACAAAAGGTGATCATCGCTGACATTAGCTGGACATGGGTCAGTCTGCACCGTGGAACTTTTCACAATGCAGCGAATTACGGTTTTGATTAGACCCCCTGGTGTGGCTGAAATGCTGGCTCTGTTTTTTTTAAAGGTGTTGAAGGGTTTTATATGCAAAAATATGAAGTTACACAAGACTTCATCATCCCCTGTGAACACAACAGGACAAAAACGTAGCTTTAACTTGAAGCCCTCAGCAGCCAATCCAGACTCATTCTCTGACCGAGGGAAGTGGGAATTGTGAGATAACGTATTAAAGCTGCATAACCCGACTGTTGTTTTGTGTAATGCAAAAACAAAACTTAACAAAATGGCCACTAATAAAACAATGATGTAACAGACTTGAGATTTTTTCTTATTATAGTAAAAGAAAATTTCAATTCTGTAAATGGGACAAAAGTTTTCTCCAAGGTGTTTCTTTTATTTATTTTCATAGCTTCTTTTTCCGGACCAAGGTTTAGTTTGCTTTCATCCCTGACAGTTTGTTCTGCTCACTAGCGCCTCAGAGTGGTCACATGATGTTGCTGTGACGTGTCCAGCTGATTTAAACAGGTTTTGGTGCTGTCTTCCTACTGCAGGCAGGACGAAAGCGCCACCTGCAGCCTGACTTTTTCAAGACAGTATCCCAGGTGTGTGAGAGTAAAAAGGCCCCTCGTCCCGGTTCAAAGTCCTGTGGGCGCGTTTCTGTATTTCGATTCCTTTTTACTCTGGTGATGATGTTTGCCCCTGATCCCTTGGAGTTTGGAGAGCAAGAGGTGAAGTTCAAATCTGTCAACTAGACGAGAGGGGAGGAGCTAACCTGTAATGGCTGCTTATTGTTCTCTTTGTTCCGGTTTGTTTTGGGTCTGAGGATGGAGTTGCAGCTCGAAGTGAGATTATGTCTGAGGTCACCATTTATTTCCTAACAGCTTCTGAAGACCAGAACTGAAGAAGCAGCTTGGATGAGCAGCCAAACGTCGTCACTCCTACAACGATTTATCCAGTGACAGATTTGAACTTCGTCTTTTGCTCTGGATCAGACCTGGACGACTGAGGGATTACACAGACATGTAGGAGTTTGGATGAGGAGATTTAGTTCTTCTCTCAAACTAAAAACACTCTGTTCCACCTTGTGATGTCATCGTGTGCTAATACAGGAAGTGCTCCACTGTGTTTTGACTCCATTGCGTTTCCACCCACAGTTCTCATGTAAAAGTGAAAACGATTGTCTTGATGTAACTCACCTGTGTGTTTTAAAGGAGTAATTCAGGAAAAAAAACAAACACACTGAGGCCATGTTATAAAAGATCTTTATTAATATATTACACGTCATATTTGTTAATAAAACATTTGCAAAAAACTAAATACCCTTCGCTCTAGACTCCTGTGTTATAAGGGTGTGCGACCAAAGATAGGTTTTAAAGCACAGACGCTTCACTCGGACTTTCTTTGCATAGACTCTCTTTGTACCGACGTCACACGGCTCTCTACCGCCCCCATCTCTCTGGAGTGCACATACCCACGGGCTCTCACTGTTTGGTTCAATATTAGTTTAGAATTCACTCTGAAAATCTGCTTGAATTCAAATGTTGGTAATGCTTTTTAGGGAGCACTTATTAGCTAGCTAGCTGCTCATTTGCATACATGTAAGTGCTTTATTTGATGATAATTAGCAGGATAATGATTTGGCTCTCATAATTAACCTCATTGTTATTGTAAAGAGACATTTGCTCACACCTCCCAAACTATAAACTCCTTATTACTCCTTATTAGTGTGATGTTACGACAGTTTTACACATGAATAAACATTGAATTAAATGAATTACAATCATTCCCTTTTATCGTTTTAGTTTTTGCAAACACCAGCCTGACGTGATGGGCGGCAGGTGGTGGGTTTAGGCAGTGGTGGAACAAAGTAAATGTAGTAAAGGACTGACTTTGTAGTACAAAAGTCCTAGTAGTAGTAGTAAAAATGTTAAGCATCTGTACATTACTTAAGTACTTTTATAATGCATACTTTTTACTTTTACTTCAGTACATTTGAGAGCAGTATCTGTATTTTCTACTCAATTTTTTAACTGGACTGAAAAGTAAAAGTATTTTTATGACTGATTGTTCCAACAAAACAAAACAAAACAAAAACGATGGATTCAGTTGTTTCTGTTCAAAGTTCAGCTCAAATCTGTATCAAACCACCACATTTAAGCTGCATAAGACTCAAAATCTGTGAGAATTGAACATGAGGCAGGAGATGCCTTGGTGGTTGAGTGTGAAGAGATACGATATTCGTGCAGTTTTTGGTACCGAGTGCCTTGTCCTTGTTAGGCTTTCAGTGATTGTTTTAGGGTTTACTTTTTACTCTTTAAGTACATTTTACTTAAGTTGATTTTTTCATGTAATACTTTTACTTGAGTATTTTTTTGCTCTGGTATCTGTACTTTTACTTAAGTAACAAGTACTAGTAACAAGTACTTTTTACACTTCTGGGTTTAGATGGTGAGGATTCAGGTCAGAGAGAGGCATTTTAGGTTTAAACTAACTGGATTTCACCTTTGAACCTGGCAACCCAAATGTGATGGCTCATTCTGCTTTCTGATTGGACAATAATATAATAATCTTGAGAACCAAAACCCCAAACTATAACATAAAAACTTGGCGTTATTAGCATTAGGATTGTTAGTAAAAGTTATATTTGATTTGAACATGTTTAGCTCATGTTTATCCAATTTAAAGTCATAATCTTACAGTTACCGTTCCAACACTTTTATGACCAAATGATCCTCATCTAAACATCATTCTATAGAAGCAGTAAGAGGCCGTTTTAAAACAGGAAATTGTTTGTAAATGAATATGCTAATTAGCAGCTAGCTGGATGCTAATACTGTACCCCAAATAAAGTGTTACCAAACAATATGAGTGGTGCAAAACTCCTCATACAATAGAACGCTAAAATGCTACATATTTGAGTTCTATTTACAAGCTCCCAAAAATACATTTAATCTCAGTTGGAATAAATGGCTAGCATGAAGAGGATGTGCGCCGGACAGTTTTATAACGACACATCGAAACGGCTTAATCCTCCAGGTAATCCTCACTGACAGTTCAATGGGATCAGCGTTTATTTATACAGTTTAGGGGAATGTAATGGGAGGAGGGCGGGTCTAACCGTGTCGAGAGCTAACGTCACATCAGGACAGTGTTAGAGTAGAGTATTGATTCAGTCGTATTCGCCACCATAGACTGTATATGTAAATGACATAGCTAACCTGCTAGCCAACACATTCCAAATAGGAAGTGAGCATGTGCGCACTTCCGGCTCCACTGACTCCAATTCACTTTCTATTGAAAAACTGTGCCCCCTCTCTCTGTACCTGCTGCTGTCAGACTCATTTTGGTCTTAAATGTTCGTATTAACCCTCTACATGATCCTGGGGTTTTTATTTCACGTCTGTGTCTGTAAATCAACATATGAACATTAATAATAGACAAATCAGGTCCTTCTTTCCCCGAGGTCGCTCCTGCCAGTGTTAGCAACAGGTTTGACTGACACTAAACCAGCGGTGCAGGGGGGAAGAGGCGTTACCTTCAACAGCCTCGCTCCTGATTGGCTCTTTGGTTGCTATGATACTCAAGGGCGGAATTCCAAATATGCAACTTGTCTCCAAATTGTCCGATATACTTGCTCTAGCCTCGATGAGCTTCATTTGGAGCCGAACACTGTGGGTGACGCTGTGGGTGACGTCACACTCACTCAGTCCACTTATGTATACAGTCTATGGGACACGCCCAGTGACTAGAGAAATATGAACCATAAATCAGATCATGTGTGATCTAAAATTCAAACTTCAAATTCTGCCCTGTCCTCCAGCTCCATCTGAAACTACAGGAACTTTTGTTGTTTTGAACTTTGGAACCTAGTCATTTTTTATTTCCTTAGACACAGAGATCGGAGATTGATAATGACATAAAAGGCAGATCAGCCAGACTGTTCCACTTAAACAAAATGAAATGGGATTCTTTCAATTTGCTGCTATCTTCTTTTGTAGATTCTTTTTGGGACAATTGTTCAGATCCATCTTGAGTGAAAAGGCCTTTTATATTTGATGCTATAAACTGGGCTCAGTAGTAGTTAAAAGGCTGGACAGACCCATCACTTTCTGGGCAAAGTGGATGAAGTGAGTCGGCTACAACTACGAGAATGAACCACGTCCAAACGGCCAGAACATAGACGACGCTGTGGGACAGGGTCAAATGCTTCTGCACTTAAAGAACATCTCCTGAATTCTGTGTTTATTACGACCAATTTAAAAAGAAGAAATCTATTTGCTCTGGCCAGTGGTGGAAGGTAACAAAGTAAAAGTAGTAAAGAACTGTACTTCAGTATGCATTTTAGGGATCTGTACTTTACTTAAAGATCCTACACAAAACTCTTGTAGCTTTTATCCATGTTCTAATGCTGTTTCCTCCTCAAAAACAGACCTGGAGTTGTGTTTTGTTGCATTCACATGTTTGAGTAACTCTTCATTATTAGTCCGTAATATCTCCAAAGCTCAAAACGCTCTGTTCCACCTTGTGATGTCATGAAGTGGTAGTTTTCAAGTGAACAGCTCCTTTTACTTTCAGTTCAGCAGAGAATGGCAATTCCAGGTCTGAAATGATCCAATGATTCTAGTGAAGGTGTGTGGAGTTTAAAAACATCAGCACTTCATTACCACATGATGACATCACAAGGTGGAACAGAGTGTTTTCAGTTTGAGAGAAGAACTCAGCCTAAATCTGCAGGGTTTGTGAGTTAAACATGTGAATGAAACAAAACACAACTCAAGGTCTGATTTTGACGAGGAAAGGAGAGCAGGAACTTCTTCCACCTCTGGCTCTGGCTCTTGGATCAATAATAATGCTCACTGGACAGAAGCCTGACAGGCCACATTAAGCAGAGCGCTCATAGTGTAATGGTTTTACAGTGTGGAGGCCTGAAGGGGGCTGAGGGGGGCTGAGGGGGGCTGAAGGGGGGCTGAAGGGGGCTGAGGGGGGCTGAGGGGGGCTGAGGGGGGCTGAGTGGGGCTGAGGGGGGCTGAGGGGGGCTGAAGGGGGCTGAGGGGGGCTGAGGGGGGCTGAGGGGGGCTGAGTGGGGCTGAGGGGGGCTGAGGGGGCCTGAGGGGGGCCTGTTACACACCAATTCCTTTTGATTAAAACATAGAGTTAATTTTACAGCATAGTGTCACATCAGCACTTCCTTACCTCTGTTCTCTCGTCAGTCTGGTTCTACATGGTCCAGTTCTCCTGGTTCCATGCTCACAGGCATTAACACATTTACTTTTATAGGTTCTTTTTCCAGTCCAAGTTTTAGTTTGTTTGACAGTTTGGACTGCTCACTAGCGCCTCAGAGTGGTCACGTGATGTTGCTGTGATGTGTCCAGCTCATTTAAATGGGTTTAAATGACGGCGCCATCTGCAGTCGGACTTCTTCAGGACAGTACCCCAGGTGTGTGAGAGTAAAAAGGCCCCTTGTCCCGGTTTAAAGTCTCATGAGCACATTTAATTTCATTGCAGTTAAGGTGACACACCTGGGATCACCGGGGATTCATTTTATCATCTGACCCTAGCAACCCAGCTAGAGAGTTTTAATTAAGGTGTTTTTATTGTTGTATAAAATACTTTATAACATTTTTGAGTATTCAGTGTGTGACCCAGAATCTAAATTTTCAAGTATAGGGAAGTAGGCAGAGTCCGGGGAGTAGACGGGGGGACAAAGGGGTCTGTTGTCCCGGGCCCCACAATCTTAGGCCCAGAACTGGACTCTCTTCCTATTCATTTATATGAGAGGGGGGGCTCACATAAGACTTCTTGCCCCTGGGCCCCCAAATTTCTGTCGACGTGACTGGGCAGAGATAGGGGGTAGGTGAAAACATACATTTTCTGAGGACTCATAACAAAGTGAGTAATTTAAAGATGAGGGAAACCCATTATAACATGTTTAAATAGCATAAATGTTGATTTTGTAAGACGTCCCCTTTAAAATGTTAGCGCTCTCACTCTTGACCCATTCATTTCTGCTGTATGTAAATCACTTTGACTGTACCGAGACCTGGAGCACTTAAAATAATTAAAACATCTCCCGTTTGTTCATCTTAATCTTCCACACGTGTCCACTGCAGTAATTCAAGTGATAACCAGCTTATGTGGAAAAAATAGTTTGTGATCGCCTACATACAAAATCCGACAGACAGAGGAGAGGACAAGTCCGTTTGACGTTTGTGGTGACAGTATCAAGATAAAGTTATATTTGACTTAAAAAAATCATTTGCACATTTGCGTCCATAGTTTCTTTTGTAAGATCTAGAAGTCTTTTCAAAAGTCTTATAGTTTTAAAAGCACGTTCCCCATGTCACGTCCATCACAGTCGTATCTTCTGACCTGGACGCCACGATCCCGACGTCCTGTCAAGTGACGTACTTGAGTTTGGGAGGTTGCGAGTTGCAGGAGATCCCGGACAGCGAGGAGATGCCGGTGGTGGCGGTGGCGTTGGCTTGACTCTCCACAAACATGGGGTCCAGACAGGCCACTTTGGCAGCGAAGAAAGCGTGAATGCAATGGAGCACGGCGAAAAGGTTTGAGAACTCCAGCTCCTGAAAGACAACGCAGGGTTAAAGGTCATATGTTACACAAACTGAACTCTTGTGAGGTTTAATCCAGGTTCTATCGCTGTTCTCTCCTCAAAAACAGACCTGGAGTTGTGTTTTGTTTCATTCACATGTTTGAGTAACACTTTATTATTAGTCTGTAACATCTCCAAAGCCCAAAATGCTCTGCGCTTTCAAGTGAACTGCTCCTTTTACCTTTAGTTCAGTAGAGACTGGGCAATTCCGGGACTGAAATGATCCAGATGATTCTAGTGAAGGTGTGTGGAGTTTAAAAACGCAGAGGAGCACTTCCTGTAGTGTAATATGGGCCCTTTAATGGAAGTGCACGTACAGGTTTGGAATCTCTTTCGGAGCACGGAGACAATATGTTGTGCTTTCTTAAATTTAAAGTGTTCAAAGTAAAGTAACTCTATTTAGCATGAACTCTTACACTTTTTAAATAGACAGGGGAGGCGACAGGGGAGACAAAGGGGAGACAAAGGGGTCTGTTGGCCCGAGGTCTTAGGGGCCCAGAATTGTACTGTCTTCCTTTTACTTTTAAGAAATAAATGCTTTTGTTTATTTATAGTGACAGAGACGATGTTGAACTTTGCGTCAGTATTTGTTTCATGTGGATAGGCCCAGTAATTACAGAGATATTAACCATAACCAGATGCACAAATTCACAAACTTAAATTCAAACTCTGACCAGCTCAGTTTTTGAAACTACAGGGGCTTTTAATGTTGTGGCATTATGTGAACACAACAACCTATTCTTCCATTTTTATTTCCTGAGACACAGAGATTGGAGATTGATAATGACATAAAAGGCAGAGCCAGACTGTTCCACTTAACAAATGAGATTCTTTGAATTTGCTGTTATCTTCTTGATCTTTTGGGACAATTGTTCAGATCGATCCTGAATTTAAAGACCTTTTGTATTCACTTATATTAGAGGGGCCCATGTGAGGCTTCTTACCCCAGGCCCTGAAATTTCTATGGACTGACCTGAAAATAGATACTACAATCTATGGATGGCTCAGTTTAGGGACAGGCCTCATGTGAACCTCCAGACTTCACTCACTGAGCTGCAGAGGCTGCACTAGCACTGAGTCATGGGATTAGGCAGTGACCATTCAGAACAGAGAGAGGCATTTTAGGTTTTAATTTTGCTGGTTTTAGTCGTAAGAACTGGCAACTCAAATGAGAATGTGATGCTAATTCTGCTTTCTGATTGGATAATTGGCTTGAGAACCAAAACACATCATTACAAACCACTTGGCCACCACATTTTGATTGTTAACAATGAATCAGCATTACAATTGTTTGATTTGAACATGTTTTACCTCATATCTGGGGACACAGAAAGGTCAGACGGCTTGAGCTCAACTCCATTAGCTCCCACTGAAGTTTAGAATAGATTTTAAAAGTGTACTGTTTGTTTTAAAGCTCTTAATGATGTCGGCCCTGGTTACCTGTCTGATCTCCTTGTTCCTCACTGAGTGTTCCTCCATCTCGTCTCCAAACCAAAGGCCCTTCTGTGTCATAGCCCTGAAGCCCATGTAAAGAACGTCACATCTACTGATGGTTTAACCTCATTAAAGACTCGTCTGTGTGGTTTGGCTTTAACTAGTGCCACTGTTTTACTGTTGTCTTGTCTTGCACACGTCTGCTTGTTGGTTTTTAGATCTTTGCACTGTCTTATGTTTAGTTTTTCTGTTTGTGAAGCACTTTGGTTCAGCTCTGAGGTTTTTACACGTCCTGTGGAAATAAAGTGCCTTGGCTCATGTGTACACAGTTTACATTCTGTCTCTTTAAGTCACTGGATGTGTTTGGACTTTACCTTTGCTTCAATCGATTTGGAGTCCTGGTTTTGGAACAGAAACTTGATCTTGCTTTTACCATCGTCCGACGAGCCTTTGAGCTGAGAGAACTTGTATCTCCAAAGTACCGCCTGAAATAGTAAAGAAATAAATATCAACATTTCATATCACAATATTATTCCCAATTCACAACTTCAGTTCAAGACTTCCTCTCAGTCTTTAAAGCTCCTATATCACACAACATGGACTCCAGTCAGCTTTAAGTCATGTTCTAATGTGGTTTTCTCCTCAAAAACAGACCTGAAGTTGTGTTTTGTTTCATTCACACATGTTTGAAGACTATAGTTTCTAATATGTTCTATCTTGGCATTAGAAAAATCAAAGTAAGCCGTACTTAAATAGCACAAACACAGGGCATCAGCATCTTTAAACACTCTGTAAAAGTTTTATTTTGGCCGAGTCGCGTGACAGTGGCTTCATGTTGGGGCCGTGTGGGTTTATGGAGAAATGGGGCACGTCAGCAGATCGAGCTAATTGTGGAGCAGCATAAAAACACCAGAGTGAACCTGTTACTCTATCCACTACTGGGAAATTTACACAGCAACAAAATGAAACCGGATGTTCCAAAGAGCGGTGATGGGATGAGAGTTCAGAACGTGAACTCATGTCAGACACGTGACGCATCATTTTGGGGGATAATGGTATTAAGGTAATGTCCCTTCCCGCCTGCACCGTTAGTTTAGCATGGAGCGGGCACTTAGCTACACTGTCAAGCAAACCAGTTGGTAATGCTATGCTAGCGGGTTAATACGACCATTTAAGACCAAAATAATGAGTCTGGCAGCAGCAGGTACAGAGAGAGGGGACACAGATTTTCAATGCAAAGTGAATTGGAGCCAAAGCCGCTGGAGCCGGAAGCACGCACATGCTCACTTCCTATTTGGAACACAGTGGCTAGCAGGTTAGCTACGTCCATTTATATATACAGTCTATGGACCATGATCAAGCGCCCATGGAACACGTCTTTACAAGTGAAGCAATGCAACACAGTTTATCACACACTCCACGTCACCAGCGAATCTCCCGTTTTCAAATGGCCGTGATTGACAGGTGGATTAGCCAATCAGAGACAGGCATGGTCCATCTGCATTGGAAATTTAAAAAGAAATCTCACAGGGGCTGAAAAACATGGTGGATTTCTGCAGAATGATTGAGTGAAGCCTATTCTGTTAATCTGAGGTGAGAGAAATGTGATTTTATTTGTAAATCACAGGTGACCAGTGAGCTCCTTTGTTTCACGTGTGTCACTGAAATAAACAGATCTGATTGGATGATCATGTTTGACCGAACTTGAGACGTAACAGAGACGAGGGACCAGACTGATGTCAATCTGTATGAAAAATACAGAGAGAGATGAGTCTGGATTTGCCAGGCAACACATTCTGAATAATGTAAAGGAAAAAAGTGCCATGTAATTGTGAAGGAGGCAGGGCGTGTTGTGATTGGCTGGAGGGTCGGGAGGATCTGCAGAGCCCACAGACAAACACGACGCTCCTGCAGCCCCTGGTCTGTTTGACACGAAGCCAGTGATGCTTTTATACGCTTAATTACTGCTCTGGTCTTTTGCATAACAATATACTGCAAGTGTTTAATGAAGAGGTGGGTTTGAATATCCTGAAGGGACATTTACATGACATAATAAACAAACAGCCTCATTTATGTAATTTCATTTTCAGAGCCTGGGTTTATTTTGTTATAATGTTTTTTGCTCAGCTCATTTAAGATGAACTCATTATCCTGACTCGTTCTTTACTCTCTAAACTTTAAAGTCCTCTGTGTACTGTCTGCATCTAATTGCAAAGCCTTTCATTGTCCAAAAGCCAGGAAGTGCACGTTAGCATGCTAAGTGTTATTAGCTTTATCGTCACAGCAAAATTCAACATGAAACATGCTTCAACATGAAAAAAGCTTGTGTAAACTCATCGAGGTGAATAATTTGGATGCTCAGAATGCAGAAGGTAAGTGAGAAAAAACTGGACCACACACACATTTAAAATGGACTATTATTTAAAAATCAGGTACAGAGACTTTAAAATCATCATTCAAGATCCAAGATGGCAGGTCAGTTTGCATTAGTCTCTAAAAATGTAACTTTATGCAAATGTGCAGGGGTGTAGACAGGAGGGGGGCAAAGGGGTCTGTTGTCCCAGGCCAGGGTCTTAGGGGGCCCAGAATGAAAACATTTGCCTGATGAATGAATCATTAGCTTTACATCTTTACCTCCTCCCTTGACACTGGACAAAAAGTTGTAGGTGTGAAAACGTTTTTTTTCACTCGAGATTACACAGTTAATTCAAAAACTTTAGCGCTATATATATATATATATATATATATATATATATATATATATATATATATATATATATATATATATATATATATATATATGTATATATATATATATATACCATAATACTAGCAGACTATAATATTTTTGCTAGCTTAAAGCTGTCATAAACTCCGTTAGCCTGAACTCTCCACCCCACACTCTGAGCTGTCTGATATGTTTAGTGTAAATCTCTTAAGTCCTCCGGTTCCTCTCTTACCACACTGCATTTTCTGGGATATACAGAAACAACTCTGCTGACCTCGTGACCTTTCTGTCTTCAACTCATTCTAATCTCAACCAATTATTTCCTCCCACAGACAGTTACCACGGCAACAGCATATTTGCCGTCATCCTCCATCTCGGCACGTTGTTCGGGTGGTTCAAGAGTGTTCTCCGAAGAGTTGACAAGCAGATGATGGTTAATAATGACCAGGGTTGTCAAAAGTATCGAGAATCAGATACTAATCGATACTGAAGCTAGTATCAAAACTGGATACTCATTTGAGCAAATATCAAAACTATAAAAGTCCCATTCACAGGACAGAAACGAATCTTTCCTGAATAGTATAAGACACATAGACCAGTAAACCAGGACTAAACCAGGACTAAACCAGGACTAAACAAGGACTGAACAAGGACTAAACCAGGACTAAACCAGGACTGAACAAGGACTAAACCAGGACTAAACCAGGACTGAACAAGGACTAAACCAGGACTAAACCAGGACTGAACAAGGACTAAACCAGGACTAAACCAGGACTGAACCAGGACTAAACCAGGACTAAACCAGGACTAAACCAGGACTAAACCAGGACTAAACCAGGACTAAACCAGGACTGAACCAGGACTAAACCAGGACTAAACCAGGACTGAACCAGAACTAAACCAGGACTAAACCAGGACTGAACAAGGACTAAACCAGGACTAAACCAGGACTGAACCAGGACTAAACCAGGACTAAACCAGGACTAAACCAGGACTAAACCAGGACTGAACCAGGACTAAACCAGGACTAAACCAGGACTGAACCAGAACTAAACCAGGACTAAACCAGGACTGAACCAGGACTAAACCAGGACTAAACCAGGACTGAACAAGGACTAAACCAGGACTAAACCAGGACTGAACAAGGACTAAACCAGGACTAAACCAGGACTGAACCAGGACTAAACCAGGACTAAACCAGGACTGAACAAGGACTAAACCAGGACTAAAGCAGGACTTCTTTATAATGTGTCTCTGTATGTTTCACACGTACCTGGTACATGAACCTACTGCACACTGAGGATTACACACATGTAACACACATGGAATAAAACACAAAGTACAACATTTAACGTGGAAAATCATATTCTTAGGAATCGGTATCGAGTATCAAGTCTATTCCTTAGTATTGAAAAAAAGCTTGAAATATCAGTACTGTGACAACACTAATAATGAATAAGTTGTATCTGTTTTGTATATTTGGAAGTAGTAACGGTGAAGTGTAAAAGTTTGAAATGATCGTTCCAAAGCGTCTCGTGAATGACGTTTTCATTTTGTGGTGTCACAGTAAATTACATTCTCTCTAAACTTTCACCGAGAGTTCAGAGCTGACGAGCTGATAGAGCTGTCAATATAACACTGAACCATGTCACCGCCGAAGCTCTGGGTTTGAGCACAACAGGAAAAATATCCAAGAGTGAAGTTTTCTTGTTTTTTTTTAAGTTGAATGAATCTTTTACATTTTTTTTAAGTGAACTTGTCTGGTAAACTTTCTATTTAAAGGTCCCACATGACTCTGCTCTGATCTCCATCACAAACACACCTGGAGTTATGTCATTTCATTCACACATGTTAATCTCACAAACCTGCAGATTTAGGCTGAGTTCTTCTCTCAAACTGAAAACACTCTGTTCCACCTTGTGATGTCATCATGTGGTAATACAGGAAGTGCTCCACTGTGTTTTTAAACTCCATACACCTTCACTAGAATCATTTGGGTCATTTCAGCCCTGGAATTGCCAATCTCTACTGAACTAAAGGTAAAAGGAGCTGATAACATGAAAACTACCACTTCATGACATCACAAGGTGGAACAGAGCATTTTGAGCTTTGGAGATGTTACAGACTAATAATAAAGTGTTACTCAAACACGTGAATGAAACAAAACACAGCTCCAGGTCTGTTTTTGAGGAGGAGGAAACAGCGTTAGAACATGGATTAAACCTCACAATAGTCCATTTTCTGGGTTAAGTGTCTTGTCAAAGGACACGACGGCAGCATTCATTTGTTCTGTAATCATGGATCTGACACTGAACCAGTGATGTTTATGTCGAGAGGGGGATTTGAACCTCCAACCTTCAGGTCAGTGGACAAACACTGAACTGACTGAGCCACTGTCGCTCCGTAATATTTGCAGTTTTAGTAATAAGTGTCATATCAGCTGAAACTGGGATCAGATTTGCGGCTCTTGTTCCTTCAGTGAATCACATCACAGCTTCAAGTGCATGAGGCAGGTGGTTTTCAAATAATTACTGTTATTATCCCCGTTTTACATCAGTCAAGAGCCAATCTGAGGAGAAATGTTTAAAAAGTTGAAAATGACTAGAAGTAACACCGACTTCTAAAAATGGATCACTTTATGTATGTTATCTACGCTCAAAATTACACACACGATACGCAAGAAACCAGGGTCAAAAGTATCAGAAATCTGATAATAATCGATACTAAACTAGTATCGAAACTTTTGAGCAGGTATTGAACCAGGACCAAATCAGGACTAAGCCTGGACCAAACCAGGACTAAACCCAGGACTGAACCAGGACTAAACCAGGACTAAACCAGGACTAAACCAGGACTAAACCTGGACCAAACCAGGACTAAACCAGGACTGAACCAGGACTAAACCAGGACTAATCCAGGACTAAGCTAGGACCAAATCAGGACCAAACCAGGACTGAACCAGGACTAAACCAGGACTAAACCAGGACTAAACCAGGACTAAACCTGGACCAAACCAGGACTGAACCAGGACTAAACCAGGACTAAACCAGGACTAAACCTGGGCCAAACCAAGACTGAACCAGGACTAAACCTGGACCAAACCAGGACTGAACCAGGACTAAACCAGGACTAAACCAGGACTAAACCTGGACCAAACCAGGACTGAACCAGGACTAAACCAGGACTAAACCAGGACCAAACCAGGACTAAACCAGGACTAAACCAGGACCAAACCAGGACTAAACCAGGACTAAACCAGGACCAAACCAGGACTAAACCAGGACTAAACCAGGACCAAACCAGGACTAAACCAGGACTAAACCAGGACCAAACCGGGACTAAACCAGGACTGGAATCGGTATCAAGTATCGAGTCTGTTCCTTTGCCTCAGAATCATGTTTAAATGTTGATATTGTAACATCACTACAGGGACGACAATGTTCAGTGTTAATTTCTTTGTACTTTTGTATTGACTTTGAAAATCTCACCTCCCCAGTCTCCACATTACAACTCTATCCTCTCAGTCTTGTATTTGCTTCTTCCAAACTAACTCCAGCATGTTTTTCCCATGTTTGCCAAACGCGGATTTAATTATGTAGTAATCCAGCTCGGGGTATTGTGAGTGATTGGAGTTTACATATGGCTTGAGCACTTCCCTGAGTACACAATACGCTGCTACTCCTTGGGGGATGTTGTTTCACTGTAGAAAAAACAGACAAAATCCAGCCAAAAATCTCCCAAACAATATGGCGGCATTTGTCTGTGTAATGCGAGCCAGAGGACTAGTGCGTTTAGGAGTGGGTAAAAGTACTGCAGCTCTATATATGGAAAATATTTAGCAGTAGCAAAGCGCAGAGAGGAGGCTGAGAGGCTGTGATCAGTGTCAACAAACTGTGGATGTGAAAGTGGAGCTGCAGAGTTACAGCCAGAGAACGAGAGCGGCTGTGAGATGTTGAAAACTGTTTGGCTTTTACAGGAACCAGGGAATTTTTGAGTTATTTTTATAATACGGTTGTCAAATGTATCAAAAATCTGATGCTAACAGAACTAGATCATCATTTGAGCAGATATCGAAACTGAAAAAAATCACAAAACTGGATCTTTCCTGAACAGTTTCTTTGGGAGTTTTAAGCATACTGTTGTTGTGTCCTTGAGCAAGACACTCGACCCTCCTCTCCCCCGTGTCTGTGTGCACTGCTGTGTGAATGTGTGTGTGGATGGGGGAGTGGTTACGTGAAATAAAGTGTTTTGAGCCTTGAAGGTGGAAAAGCGCTGTATAAAAATGTGAACGTGACCATTTGGGTATCGAGTATCGAGTATCGAGTTTCGAGTTTGAAATCTTCATAAATCTTCTCGTATACATCCACACATTTCCTTAAAGCAGTATTAGTGTTTACTATGTGGAGAATCCAAACTATGAAGCAGGTAATGTCAAGAAAGTGTCTTGCACGGAGGCACAACAACAGCAGAGAGTTGGGTAGTGGACAGTTCAGAGCTCAGGGGGAGTTTTCATGTTTAAATTATCTGTGGGAGGAACACTCTTGGTGATGGTCTGAGGGGCCAGTGGAGCAGACTGGTAGCCTCACTCCATAAGTCCGTCCCAGGGCAGCTGTGGCCACTGTGACGGCTCTCATCATTGAGAAAGTAGTGATGTGATGTGATGTCGGCTCTTTCGAACGATTCCTTAACTTGAAAGGTTGGATCCGGATCAGATTTTTAAAAGAACTGAATCTTTTTCATTTTTCTGCATTTTTAAACTGATTAACATTGAACCAACACAAGAATCAACACAGAAGCGGAGCAACACGAGGGAGAGCTTTGGGGACAAAAACATATTTGGCATCACAATAATGAGTTTTAAAGCTGTAGTGTAAGGTTTTATTTCGATTATTCGCATAATTCCAAAGGGTAAACGCCTCACTCTCAGTCTGAACCATTTTAAACACATCTGAGCCTCGGTCGATTCTCTGTGATCAGTTTGTGGATAAAATGAGTCTCACGTCGGCTTCTGTCATATAAATAAATATTAAAAGAACCAGACTTTTGAACGGCTCTTTCAAATGAATGGATCCAAAAGATTCAGATCCCATAAAAGAGCCAAAAGTCCCATCACTGCTGTTGAGGTTTATTTCCATTCCTGTTTAAACTTTGTCTGAGACACTTTTGCTGGGGGAGTGTTCGGAGATGTAATAATACAAGTTGGAAAGTTAGAAAAACAGATTTATATTTGTGTTGTGACATTTGAGGTGATGACAGATGCTTTTATTAGCATGTACGCTCATAGAAACTAGAATGCAAAACACGTCCTGCGGCTGTTTGTAAATGAACAAACTCGTCGCTGAGAATGGAACGTGGCTGTTGTTTATTTGATTCTGATTTTATCTCTTGTAATTCGTTTTACAGGTTCATCAAAGCCTCTCGATGCCTGTTATGATGATCATTCATTGTTATGCATCGACTCGCCAACCCCCAGTCACTCAGACGTCACGGTACAAGGCGGAGCAGGTGAAGTGTCTTGCCTAAAGACACAATGACAGAAGTTGAGCAGGATTCAAACTTGGGGTCATAGTCTCTATAAAGAAGTGACTGAGTGAGTGTGACGTCACCCACAGCGTTTGGCTCCAAATGAAGCTCATCGAGGCTAAAGCGGTTATAGCGGCTAATCTGGAGTTACATCATTGTAATACCGACTGCGAGTATCATAGCAACCAAAGAGCCAATCCGGAGCAAGGCTGTTGAAGTTAACGCCCTTTTCTGCTCACACCGCTGGTTTAGCAGGGACTGAGCGCTTAGCAACGCTGTCAATCAAACCTGTTGCTAACGCTAGCGGGAGCGACCTCGGGGACAGAAGGACCTGATTTGTCTGTTATTAATGTTCATATCTTGTTTTACAGACACAATAGTCAAATAAAAACCCCAGGATCATGTAGAGCAGGGGTCTCAAACTCAAATTAGCTGGGGGCCGCTGGAGGCAGAGTCTGGGTGAGGCTGGGCCGCACCCCCAAAAAAAAAAAAAAAAAAAAAGTCATTTTTATTTACAGCACAGTATAGTATTTGCTGTCTTTCTATAATACTGTGCTCATTTTTTTATCTACGAAAGTTTGAACTTTGAGAGTGTTTAAAAAAGAGAGAAATGTGAGAAAATGTTAAAGCTCGTCTGACGGTGCGACCCTATAAGTGGTCCGGGTTACCGGGGACTGTTATTGCCGATGGACCGGTGCCACTATGTGACTGCAGACTATCTCCCAGTCCCATTTCAGCACGAAGGCGGAGGAGCACCCGTCGTTGGCCGGGCACTTTGAACAGCACTTCGAAGTGTACTTTAAAACTGTGCATGAGGCGAATTGGGACACGGCCAATGACCGACAAATAACGGTGCGACACTATAACTGGTCCGGGTTTACCGGGGACTGTTATTGCGGTTGCACAGGTGTCACTATGTGACTCAGACACAGGAGGAGCACTGAGCTCTTTACTTTTCTTTTATCCCACCACATAACCATCACTTTGACTTATTTTGTCAGAGAGAGACCTCATATGAACTCTCTAAGTACCATTGACGTGCGTGTGTAAATATATGAATATATTTATGTACATTTATATACGTACATTATGTACATTTATATACGTGTAATATCCCACTGAACAGCGTTGTGTTGTGAACGCAACGCGCTCGGACGAATGTGGCGTGTGCTCAATAGAAACGAGGCACCAGGCACAGAATATAACACTCCATGGTAGCGCTACAGTAACTTTCACTCAATGAGAAATGTTTCTCAGTAGATTCGTTCAGCTCCGCACACAACACTGTAAAGTGCCACACATGTCAAACTCGCGGGCCGCATTAACATTAAAGTTTCATATCAAGGCGGGGGCCGCAAACTACAGGCCCGAGGGCCGCAATTGGCCCGTGGGCCGCGAGTCTGAGACCCCTGATGTAGAGGGTTAATACGAACATTTAAGACCAAAATGACGAGTCTGTCACTTCCTGTTTGAAACGTAGCAGCTAGCAGGTCAGCTATGTCCATTTATATAGTCTACGCAAAATGAAAGCACTTTATTAAGCTTAAGCACTTTGTCATTGCTAATATTTTATTTTAGGATGAAGTCAATGTTATCTGAGTAAATCACACAAATACTTAAAAATATATATGCCCCTCCTGACAGGACAAAGTGAGTGTGTTTTATCTGCAGACTCGAAGCCGCCTGGATCAGAACCAACATTATTTTTAAACAGCGCTCATAATGTTGAACATCTCCATCGACCTAATGACAGAGGCCATTATTCCTCATACTTTGGCCTTTATAATCACATTTTACTGGCCCCATTTACGGCTGGTTTGATCTCCGTGACCTTCTGCGCTTTCCAAATTCAGAGTATACTTAAAACTTTCCAGGGAATCAATTATCAATGTGCGAGTGTCTTACAAAACACTGCGTTCTCTTTGAAATAAAAGGCCACTTTGAAGTACAGCTCCACTTGTACATTAACTATAGATGTAAGCTCTCGTGTTTTGTATCGGTAACAAGGCCATTATAGGAGCAGGCAATTACAACTTTTTGGATATTTCTCCATTTTCTGTCATGTTTCTGTGTTTAAACTTAGTGTGTTTGAGGTTGACGTGGGGTGTGAGTGTATGTTCAGAGCCATCATCATAAAACTGGCAAAAAACTTGTCTGGAAAGTTACAAAAAACACATTTATATTTGTGATGTGACATTTGAGGTGATCAAAGATGTTTTTTTTTGTGTGTAATTAGAATGTATGTAAAGCTAATTAGCAAATTATCCTATATATTTCGTGTAGCTGTCATCACATAGAAACAAAAGTCTGTTTCTAAGTTATATTTAATTCTGTCATTAGAAAAATAAATGTACTCTTCTCACGAGGGCTGAAAGATGAATCACACTCAAATCAAAATCACATCATTTGACTCGATGCAATTAGCCACATACAAAACAACAAAACAAAATATAATTAAACAATGTGATTCTTGCATTAGCTCATCGAGGCTAACAGGTACTGCGGCAAATTTGGAGTCAAATTCCATATTTGGAATTTCAACCATAAGTGTCATAGCAACCAAAGAGCCAATCAGGAGCGAGGCTGTTGAAGGTAACGCCCCTTCCCGCCCACACCACTGGTTTAATAGAGAGCAGGCGCTTAGCAAGACTGTCAATCAAACCTGTTGCTAACAGGAGCGACTTCGGGAAAGAAAGCGCCTGATTTGTTTGTTGTACTGAACTAAAGGTTAAAGTTGTTAATGTGAAAACTACCACTTCATGACATCAGAAGGTGGAACAGAGCATTTTGAGTTTTGGAGATGTTACAGACTAATAATAAAGTGTGACTCAAACATGTGAATGAAACAAAACACAACTCCAGGTCTGTTTTTGAGGATTGAAGCTCACAGGAGTCACTTTTGAGTAATAAAGGACCTTTAAGTGTTTACACATTATTACAAAAGAACAGCACCAAATCTCTGTTTCGGGGGAGTCACTCGAGCTTCTTTGGTTTTAAGATGGTGGATTACATAAACAAAGCCAACAGTGTCCTGAAGTGACACAACCACGAAACTATTCTCTTTAGTTTAGTGAATGGCCAAAGGATTCATCACTTTTACACAAAGAACAAACACAGCAGAAACAGTAGTGAGGTCATCTTAATGCCATCCACTAATGAACAAAACCTGCACGGCTTTAAATCTCTACATCTCTATATCTAATTAGGCTTCTGCTTTGATGTTTAAAAGGAACAAGAAACAAAAGCATAGGAAAAACAGCTCAGCTACACCCTCCACTCAAACCCTCTCTGTTTAAATCTGTTTACGAGTAGTATATTACCAATTATTTCTATTGCATTTTGAAGTTATATTGTTGCTCAAAAATCTCCAAAAACATTTTTAATGATGTCAGATTCACACTTATATATATTTATACATGGACATAGCTAACATGCTAGCTGATTCTTAAAATGTTCATATTATTCTCGTTATTATTTGTTTTTATTTCACTTTTGTGTCTGTAGATCAAGATATGAACATTAATTTTGCTCCTGCTAGTGTTCGCAACAGGCTTGATTGACAGTGTTGCTAAGTGTCCGCTCCTTGCTAGACCGGCGGTGCAGGCGGGAACGGGCGTTATCTTCAACAGCCTCGCTCCTGATTGGCTCTTTGGTTGCTATGATACTCTGATGATAGAATTCCAAATATAGAACTTGGCCCCCTCCAGCCTCGATGAGCTTCATTTGGAGCTGAACGCTGTGGGTGACGCTGCGGGTGACGCTGCGGGTGGCGCTGCGGGTGACGCTGCGGGTGACGCTGCGGGTGACGCTGCGGGTGACGCTGCGGGTGACGCTGTGGGTGGCGTCACACTCACTCAGTTCACTTTTTTATACAGTCTGTGACCTGCCCATATTGACTTTATTCTGCCCGGCCTTCTTTGCCTCTACATGTTCTAAATTTTCTTCGCGGTAGCACTTAAATGGGAATCCGATTCATTTAAGTAGAGAATTTAAGAAAAGACTGGCCACTAAAATCTAATATGAAGTGGGCTGATTTGTGTAAATGAATGTTCATCTGCTCCAAGTCAAACGGTAAATGGTCATATTTTTATACAGCACTTTTCCACCTTCAAGTCACTCAAAGCTCTTTACATCCAGGAACCACACACACATTCACACACACATTCACACGCACATTCACACACTGGGGGCGAGGTGGGTTAAGTGTCTTGCCCAAGAACACAACAGCATTCATCAGTGGGACCTGGAATCACACCAACAACATGCGGGTCAGTGAATTTGACTGCTCTACCAATGATATTTATGTCAAGGGCAGGATTTGAACCACCAACCTTCAGATCAGTGGACAAACGCTCTACCAACTGAGCTCCTGTCGCCCAACACAGCACCAGTTCTCTGGGAGGCTTTAAAAAGTTCCGTATATAACTTATTTCTTGTCAATATCGGCTCCATGCAAAATAATACAACCCCAGTGACGATGGTGCCGCCCACGAACTTCGGGAATAACATAAAGGTCCTTGTGCCTCTGGTTGGGAAACACTGCTCTGTGGAGTTCAAATGTAACAGCAAGAAGGCTTTGGTTTTTCTGTGGAGGGATTTTTTATGAAGCTTATTGGACTTTTCAACAAACCAAAATCACCCATATTATTGCAGCCACAACTGCCCTGGGACAGACTGACGGAAATGAGGCTGCCATTCTGCACCATCGGCCCCTCTGACCACCAGTTCACTCGTGCTCACACCACATCTGAGATCTGATGAGAATGACCTTTGACAAGCCGCTATGTCCAGCTTTCCAACACACTCATTTTGCGAGTATAAATTCAAATTATTCTGAAAACAGACCGTCGCCGCCCTCCGTCACAACACTTTCAACAATGTTTTGATACTTTATAATGTCCTGGAGAAAACGTGATGTTCTCGTTTCCTTTGTTCTGGTATCAACGTGACCTGAAGCTCCGCGCTCGCCTGCACTCACCTTAGAGGCAGCGTCGAAGCACACAAAGCCCATGCTGAAGTCTATCGTCAGCCCCATCAGATGGCTCTCCATGATGCAGGCGTACGTCTTACACTGGAAACACAGGGGCGAGATGTTATCACAGAGTACACAGTGTTACAGAGTCGACCTGGCACGGGAACGAGTTTAACATGCCATGTGTTTTGAGAGAGTAAAATATCAAGACAAAAGATAATATTGAAAACCATTTATCCAGCTGACACAAGACTCTAACACAGGGAATTCTCACAAACTGGGACTAAACCACAGACTGTGTATATACATGGACATAGCTAAGCTGTTAGCCGCCGTGTTTCAAATAGAAAGTAATCATGGGCGCACTTCCGGCTCCATTGACTCTGCCTCCAATTCACTTTCTATTGAAGAACTGTGTCCCGTCTCTCTGTAACTGCTGCTGTCAGACTCGTCATTTTGGTCTTAAATGTTCATATTAACCCGCTCCACATGATCCTGGTTGCGTTGCTAAGCGAAAAGGGGCGTTACCTTCAACAGCCTCCCTCCTCTTTGGCTCTTTGGTTGCTATGATACGCTCGGTCAGAGTATAGTTTGGAACTGGGCTCCAGATTGACCGCTATACCTGCTCTAGCCTCGATGAGCTTCATTTGACTGGAGCCGGACGCTGTGGTGACGTCACGCTCACTCAGTCCACTTCTTTATACAGACCGTGGTTTTAACAATATTAACTTTAGCTGCTCCCGTCTGTATTAAATATGATGTGATCTGAAACACAGCCTCGTCATCGCTCACCTGGATCCTCTCCACCTCCAGGAACGTGGCCATCTGAAAGGCCTTCTCCCAGGTCAGCAGCTCACACTCCAGCTCCACACTGAAGAACAGGTCCTCCCCCGTCTCCGTCTGCACGCTGAAGCAGTGACGCCGTTTGTCCACCAGGTCGTTATCCTGAGAAAGAGGGAGGGAGGCAGGGAGGGAGGGAGAGGGGAGAGAGGGAGGAGAGAAGAGAGAGGGAGGGAGAGATGGAGGAAGGGAGAGGAGAGGGGGAAAGGGAGACAGGGGAGGAGAAAGGGAGGGAAGAGGGAAGAGAGAGAAAGGAGAGGGGGGAAAGGGAGAGAGGGGAGAGGGAAAGAGAGAGAGAGAGTAGAGGAGAGAAAGGAAGGGAGATAGAAGAGAGAGGGAGGGAGATGGGAGAGGGAAGAGAGGAGAGGGGAGAGAGGCAGAGGAGATGAAGGGTAATCATATAAATACTGTAGTACACTACAGACAGAAGTTTGCAGATGATATGATGTATAGACAGAGGAGGAGAAGATCTGGAGATGTCCACAGAGGAGGAGGAAGTCTTGAGATGTATAGACAAAAGGGGAGGGGGATTCATGAGGAGGAGGAAGAGGAGAAGGAAAGCATTCATGAGGAGGAGGAGGAGAGCACTCGTGAGGGGGAGGAGAGCACTCATGAGGAGGAGGAAGAGGAGAAGGAAAGCATTCATGAGGAGGAGGAGAGTACTCATGAGGGGGAGAGCATTCATGAGCAGGAGGAGGAGGAGAGCACTCATGAGGATGAGGAGGAGAGCACTCATGAGGATGAGGAGGAGAGCACTCATGAGGATGAGGAGGAGAGCACTCATGAGGATGAGGAGGAGGAGAGCACTCATGAGGATGAGGAGGAGGAGAGCACTCATGAGGATGATGAGGAGGAGAGCACTCATGAGGAGGAGGAGGACAGCACTCATGGGGAGGAGGAGAGCACTCATGAGGAGGAGGAGACCACTTATGAGCATGAGGAGGAGAGTACTCATGAGGATGAGGAGGAGGAGTACTCATGAGGAGGAGGAGGAGGAGCGCACTCATGAGGATGAGGAGGAGGAGGAGAGTACTCATGGGGAGGAGGAGGAGAGCACTCATGAGGAGGAGGAGAGCAGAGGAGAGGAGGTGTGAGTGTGGAGAATGGAGTAGTTTTATGTTGTTAGAGAAGAAGAATGAGAGGTCAGCCAATCTCAAAGGTAATACACAATTCTATTACAGCTGTGCCCTTCCCAGAACTATTTCAGAAAGTTGGTAAACTTTGTGAAATAAAGGGATAAAAAAGTAAAGCCTCGCTGTGGAATGTTTTAGCCAATAAATGGCCTAAAGTAAAAACTTTTTTAACTTTGGGATATGTGAATGTTTTTATTGCACTGAAAACATGTGTCCTTGCTGTGAGCGGGCTTGCATCTCCACTAACCCGACTCATATTTGACTTTCTCCATGGAAATGTTGTTCCTCTGTCTATAATATTCCACAGTATGGCATAATAAATGTGTCTCCATGGAGAATTCGGTTCTGTTGCCATAGAAACAAGCAGGTGACGTCACTTTAGTGAATCAAAAACATGACTGTTTATGAGAGGTGAGATGGTATTTCCAAAAGACGAGATAAGACACAAGATTGACGTCGTTGTGCGTCAACGCTAATGCTAATGCTAGTGCTAATGCTAATGCTAACTCCTATTAAAAAGTTACATGTAACATAACAACTAAATTAAATCTGTTGTATGGATGACACAATTTATTTTTAGGTGTCGATTATTTCAGTCAGTGGCATAATTTAAATATTGATTAGCATTAGCATTAGCATTAGCATTAGCACTGAGACACAAACATGTCTCTTTCTAAACACAGAAGTGTCTCTGGTGGAGTATTTATTTTATTTGTGTCGTGTTGAACATATGCCAGTGACATCCACCTCCAGCTCCCTGCCCACTGTCTGACCCAAACCCCCTGACCTTTGACCTCTGACCCCTAACTCACCTGCAGCTCCCTGTCCACTGTCTGACCCAAACCCCCTGACCTTTGACCTCTGACCCCTAACCCACCTGCAGCTCCCTGTCCACTGTCTGACCCAAACCCCCTGACCTTTGACCTCTGACCCCTAACCCACCTGCAGCTCCCTGGACCCAGCCGGACGCTGCAGTTCACACTATTTTGGCCTCATGATCTTTTCTTTCCTTTAATATTTTTGTTGTTACTGCAGTGCTGATTTTTAGAACGACATATTCTCCTAAGGTGTAAATCTTCTTGTCCCAATGTTATTATTTAAAAAGGAAAAAGGGAATTTGTCCAAGTAATATTTATTAACTGTAATTTAAACAACAAAACATTATCAAACGTGAAAATCTCATTCACCTGACAACGCTGTGTCTCGCAGCATGGTCGACTATTTCACCCGTCTTTTTTCATGCTGGAGTTTTGATTTCATAAAGGAAGTTTTTGCAAAGTTTTCAAGGACGACACAAACAGACCAAAGACTTTTATAATTTAGTTGTGGTGGAGGACAGAGGAGGGGAGCGGCCTCTTCTGCAGGGCTCCGTCTCCTTTGGGAACCCGAGGAAACAAGGAGCAAAAGCAATGAATGTGTTTGGAGTTCTGCCATTGATTTTTGGCCAATTAAAATTTAAAACAAAACAACGAATGAACTATTACCTAAATACAAAAACTCAAAAACTCAGGCACCAGTCAAAGCTTGGACACTCCTTCTTATTCAATATTTTTTCTTTATTTTTACTACTTTCTACAGTATTAATACACACACGAGACATCAGATATATGAAGTAAGATGCGGTGAGTGAGAGGGCGTGTCCAGACTGTAGCTGGTCGTGTTTGTGCCTTGTTTTAACCGTCACATTAAAAAAAAAATTCGGTACCGATTTTGAGATAAGTAAATGGATCTTAGCATCGCCTGCGGTCCTTAATGATTGGACTAGAATCTGACCTTAAAAACTCTTACCTAGAAGCCTATCCTCAGGCTGCAATTAAAGCCTGTTGGTACGCTCATGAAACTGATGCATAATTCAAAATGGCCGCCACAAGCCTCGGTTATTTCAGATCAAACTTGAAACCTCCAATCATCAGGCAGTATTTAAAAGCCTTGGCTTACTGTTCTACTCACAAACTGTATAAAGAAGTGGACTAAGTGAGTGTGACGTCACCCACAGAGTTTGGCTCCAGTCAAATGAAGCTCATCGAGGTTAGAGCAGATATAGCGGCTAATTTGGAGCCGAGTTCCATATTTGAAATTCCGACTGTGAGTGTCATAGCAACCAAAGAGCCAATCAGGAGCAAAACTATTAAAGGTAACGCCTGTTCCCGCCTGCACCACTGATCTTACAGGGAGTGGGCGCTTAGCAACGCTGTCAATCAAACTTGTCGCTAACACCAGCAGGAGCGACCTCGGGGAAAGAAGGCGCCTGATTTGTCTGTTATTAATGTTCATATGTTGATTTACAGACACAATAGTGAAATAAAAACCCCAGGATCATGTAGAGGGTTAATACAAACATTTAAGACCAAAATGACGAGTCTGACAGCAACAGGTACAGAGAGAGGACACAGTTTTTCAATAGAAAGTGAATGTCGATGCAGCCAGAAGCGAGCCCATGATCACCTATTTGGAACGCTGTAGCTAGCAGGTTAGTTATGCCCTTAAAAACAGGGCTTACAACTGATCGACCATTATATAACGGGCTTCGAAATAAAGTAATCCAGCAATTTAGAAAAGCAAGAGCAACTTTCTTTCTCAATATCATCAAACAGGCCAAAGGAAATTCTAAACAGCTTTGGTAAACAATGGATAAACTCAATGGAAGCCAAAGTGCAGGACAATAAAGCTTAAAATTGATGGGACTTACTTTAAGGATGGTCCAACAGTTGCTCAACATTTCAGCAATTATTTTATAGATTATGTGAACAAAATCACACAAGAAACATCTGGATCTATCCATCTATTCATACCATCTACCTCTTCCTCCAGTACTACTAAGTTTCAACTGTATTGACCTGGCGAAAACGGATACATTTATACAATCCTTAGCAAATTCGAAGGCCAAAGACTACTGGGGACTTGACAGCTCACTCATCAAAAAACACAAAGAAACATTCAAATCAACTATAACCCAAATCGTTAATAAAACAATCAATATAAGTGTGTTCCCCGGTGTTTTCAAAACTGCAGTTGTAACACCAATTCACAAATCTGGTAGCAAAAGTAAGGTAAGCAACTACAGGCCTATTAGTATATTACCTGCAGTATCAAAAATCCTGGAGAAAACAATTAAGCAACAGTTACCAGAGCATTTTAACGACAATCATTTCTTACATCCAATGCAATTTGGCTTTCGCAGCAATCATTCCACTGAAGCTGCCTGCTGCTACCTGACAGAGAGCATTAGAGCTAGCCTGCGCAGAGGGGGCCCAGTGGGGGCTGTGTTAGAGCTACGAAAGGCCTTTGACACAGTAAACCACTCTGTCCACCTGTCCAAGCTCTCTCAGTACCATCTTTCCATTGATGCATTACATTGGGTCAAATCATATCTCTCAGCTCGGGTACAATGTGTAAGAATAAACTATTTTGTCCTCTATGCAGCCTTGTGCAACAGGGGTCCCACAAGGGTCACTTCTGGGGTCCCTGTTGTTCAGCCTTTATATCAATGACCTCCCAGACGTGTGCAAAGATGTAGACATCATCATGAACGCAGATGATGCTGTCATCTACACACATGGAAGGGACGAGCAGCGAGTGGCCACCACATTATCCTCAGCTATGGACAAAATTGATAATTGGCTCCAACTTTCATATCTGACACTAAACATTAATAAAACAGTTGGTATGTACTTCACCAAAACTAACAGAATTACAGATATGCCCAGTGTTCTTGTTAACGGAGCAAAAATAAATATTATAACAGAGACAAAGTACCTAGGGCTTCTTTTGGATGAGACTTTGTCTTTCAAAGAGCATATAAAAAAAGAAGGCAACTCAATCCGATACAACAGCTCTTCCCTAAGACACATGAGGAACAGCCTGACGGTCGAGGTCACTTTCACATATTTCAATGTCACGATGATCCCACACATGACCTACTGAGTGTCCTGCTGGTGTCAGGCCCATGAGAGCGGCTCAAACCTCTCACATCCATCTACAATCAGGCACTAAAGGCACTCGATAAAAAAAAGCATCGTTATCACCACTGTTACATCCTGAGTAAATATAAAATATTCAGTTACAATAATTAAATTTTGTATTAAAATCTAAGAAATTTATTCAAAATTATTAATAATGTAGCCCCAACTACTTTGAAAAAAAGTATTACATTTTCTTCCGAACAAACTCCCCGATCCACTCACTCCTCTGTGAACCCAAACTGCAAAAGATCCTTGGCCTTTGCTCAGGCAGATTTTTCTTTTCAAAGCATCAGGCAGAATCAGCTTCAGATTCTGAAACGGTCTGTAGATCTGAATCATTTTACCAGAAATTTGAAAAAGTATATTTTAGATATTCAGACGTGTCCACACCAGTCTAGTTCATTTGTATTGTTCTGTGTCACTGTAAAGACGTGCACATAATAGATTTATTTTAAATAGGTGTGGACTGTAGGAAACATCAAGTATTGGACATGGGACATTTGATTATTTGATTGTATTTTCCTGCTAATGTCAATAATGAACTGTTTGCCTTATAATGTAACTGTAATGAAATGTGTATTTTTAAAGTGTGTTCAGCTGCGCAGGGACTGCACATGGAAAGTAGCAGTAGCTAAATCTGGTACAAATCATCCCGTCTTTTGTAAGATTAATGAATTTGTACATGGTCCATGATAAATAAAGAATAAAGAAATGTCCATTTATATATTCATGGTTTTAATGCAGTTGTTTTGGAAGAATCCGACCCTGACCCTTGTGTTTGATCCTCATGTTTGACCCTGACCCTTGTGTTTGATCCTCGTGTTTGACCCTGACCCTTGTGTTTGATCCTCGTGTTTGACCCTGACCCTTGTGTTTGATCCTCGTGTTTGACCCTGACCCTTGTGTTTGATCCTCATGTTTGACCCTGACCCTTGTGTTTGATCCTCGTGTTTTGACCCTGACCCTTGTGTTTGATCCTCATGTTTGACCCTGACCCTTGTGTTTGATCCTCGTGTTTGACCCTGACCCTTGTGTTTGATCCTCGTGTTTGACCCTGACCCTTGTGTTTGATCCTTGTGTTTGACCCTGACCCTTGTGTTTGATCCTCATGTTTGACCCTGACCCTTGTGTTTGATCCTCATGTTTGACCCTGACCCTTGTGTTTGATCCTCGTGTTTGACCCTGACCCTTGTGTTTGATCCTCGTGTTTGACCCTGACCCTTGTGTTTGATCCTTGTGTTTGACCCTGACCCTTGTGTTTGATCCTTGTGTTTGACCCTGACCCTTTCTTTTGACTCTTGTGTCTGACCGTGACCCTTGCATTTGATCCTTGCTTTTGATCCTGACCTTTGCGTTTGACCCTGACCCTTGTGTTTGATCCTCGTGTTTGACCCTGACCCTTGTATTTGATCCTTGCTTTTGATCCTGACCTTTGCGTTTGACCCTGACCCTTACATTTGACCCTTGCGTTTGACCCACAGCTCACCTTCAGTATCTTGCACATGATTTCATAGACGGTGAAGCTCTTCTCTGCTCTGGTCCAGTCCCACGTCGTCACCTGGAACAGTCACAGGTTTCACTCAAAACTCACAACTGTTTCATTTGGATGTTTTTTGTTAGTTTCACTTTCAAACACACAAACTCGAACACGTTTGACACAGAAACACACAGAAACATGTTTGACACAGAAACATGTTTGACACAGAAACATGTTTGACACAGAAACACGTTTGACACAGAAACACGTTTGACACATAAACACACAAAATGGATACGTTCTAGAATGTTTTGGGGTTTTTGTTTTGTTTTTTTTTTAAGTTTTTGGATGGTTTTTTTTTTTACATCTAATTCTACGTTTTTTAAAGTTGGTTTTGAAGAGAAATGAAGCAAAATTTGATTGCACTGCGCAACTTTTCTGATGGAGGGTCCAACTCCCGCTTGTCTCCATAGAGATGTTATTGCTTTTATTGTTTTACCTGGAATGTTCCATGGTGTGACATTAAACATCCATCTACTGCAGCATTGATTCATTACAGGTGTTTCCTCTGCTCAAAAATACAATATTTCCTTCAGTGAATAGGGGTGCCTCTCCACAGATCTGACCTGTAATGTGACGTAGTGCTGTAACCTGCCTGTCTCCCTTGTCATAGACAGGTTTAACTGATACTGTGGAACATTCTAGACCAGGGCAAACTATGGCCCGGGGGCCACACACAGCCCTTTGGGCTTATTAATCTGGCCCTCCAAACGTGACCAAATTATATTAAAATAGGTCAGAGTAAACCTTTCAAAGCTTTTCTGCTATGTTTAATTAACTGAAATTTAATACATTAATTTTTTATTTGATTAATAACACAGTGCACCTTTAAAGAACATTTTTAAGCAGGTACTTTAATACTTTGCTTGAGTAGATTTTTTCATGTGATACTTTAACTTGAGTTAGATTTTATCTCTGTATTTGTACTTTTACTTAAGTAACACAACTGAGTACTTCTTCCACCTCTGTAGTCAAGTAATCAGTAATTTACTAAACACGTTATAAATGTTTTTCGAATTCTCCTGCAGCGAAATATTCAAACCCCACCTCAGAGTACTACACAGTAAATGTACTTTTGCAGTAGGCTCGTCTATAGCGACACACTGTAATAGAGTTTGCACGTACTGATGAATGTAGCTAACGTCCCCGCTGTATCTCCAGACTTGCTATGACAAATTCCGCTAGCCACACATAGCATTAGCATTTTCCATTTGTCGCAGCGGCGCGGGGCCATTGAAGCTAGCCATCCATCTTTTCCCATCTGCCCCGGCGCGGTCGCCTTATCCCTCTTGTCATAATCACTTAAGTGTCTGACAGAATGTAAACACTTTTAATGATCGACATCAATCTGAGGCCAGATCGATGCGCCGCAAACGATTATGAGTGAGACGCTTCCTTCTTTCTCCCCTCCGGCGAAGACGAAGAAAAATGGCTGCCTGAGAGGGGACGTGCTGCTGGGCTGGGGGAGCGTTGTGTTTATGTGAGGGCGTTTGGTAAGAAGCTCCGAGCGTGTCACTTATATTCATGAGTGTAAGCTAGCTGCTGGTTAGCATTAGCAACTTGAGGAAGAATCAGTCTGAGAATCTGAGAATCGATCTTAATGAAACACAGTTCTTCACTTACACGTTATAAAGTGTAAACCATCGATCAAACGAGCAGAAGTCGATGAAGGACTACATTTTGACTTGACATTTGACTTCACGATATTCCACCACTGCACATAAAGTATTCTGGGATATCAAACACACAGAGAGTCCAGCCGCTGTTTGTGAAGAGTGACATGAGTTTAAGATAGATTTTATCGACTGGAGATTACATCATTATTTCTGCTCTGGGATCAGCTTCAGCTGATGTAACAGTTTAGTATTATGATAAACAGAAGCTTTCAGTCACATGCAGCTAAACAGAACCTGAGCCTGGACTTAAACATGGTCAAAGTCGAGGCCTGTGTCACATCTTCAGGAAGAATGTTCCAGGTTTAACTGCACAAAACTCAAACACTGATTCACCAGGTTTAGTCCTGCCTCTGGGACCAGCAGGAGGCCGGGACTGAACCAGGACTAAACCAGGACTAAACCAGGACTAGACCAGGACTAAACCAGGACTAGACCAGTTCTGGTTTCATTCTAAACTAGTTTAGTATTTTTTAACTGTATCTGTAGTTTAAGTTCTAAATCATGACATTCCAAAGGAAATGCAGGATGTCTGTTTTTTGAGATCAGGGTACAATTTGGATTAGAGGTTGATAATTGAGGATAAAAACAAGTGGAGCTGGTGGGGCTGGTGGAGATGGTAGAGATAGTGGAGATGGTAGAGATAGTGGAGATAGTGGAGATGGTAGAGATGGTGGAGATAGTGGAGATGGTAGAGATTGTGGAGCTGGTGGAGATAGTGGAGCTGGAGAAGCTGGTGGGGCTGGTGGAGATGGTGGAGATAGTGGAGCTGGAGGAGCTGGTGGGGCTGGTGGAGATGGTGGAGCTGGTGGAGATGGTAGAGATGGTGGAGCTGGTGGAGTTGGTGGAGATAGTGGAGATGGTGGAGATGGTGGAGATGGTGGAGATGGTGGAAATGGTAGCGATGGTGGAGCTGGTGGAGATAGTGGAGCTGGAGGAGCTGGAGGAGCAGGTGGAGCTGGTGGAGATGGTTGAGATGATGTAGCTGGTGGAGCCAGACCCTTGTCTTAAATTTTCAACAGTAATTTTCCTGCTGCCAAAATATGAACTTTCACTTCTTCAAATAAACTCTTCTAATGTGACTTCTCTTCTAATGTGACTTCTCTTCTAATGTGACTTCTCTTCTAATGTGACTTCTCTTCTAATGTGACTTCTCTTCTAATCTGACTTCTCTTCTAATCTGATTTCTCTTCTAATCTGATTTCTCTTCTAATCTGACTTCTCTTCTAATCTGATTTCTCTTCTAATCTGATTTCTCTTCTAATCTGACTTCTCTTCTAATCTGACTTCTCTTCTAATCTGACTTCTCTTCTAATCTGACTTCTCTTCTAATCTGACTTTTCTTCTAATGTGACTTCTCTTCTAATCTGACTTCTCTTCTAATCTGACTTCTCTTCTAATCTGATTTCTCTTCTAATCTGACTTCTCTGACTTATCTCCCAAACCTCTCACCTCCGCTGTCCCTCTGCTCTTAATCTTCTTTGCTCTGCCACCTCCTCCATCTTGGCTGTTCACTTTCCTTAGTGCTGTCGTCTCCAAACTAACTTGAGATTGAAGATGAAGTGCGTTAAAGAAAATAATATTTAGCATGAGCTGTTTGCAAAAGCTAGAAAATGATGCTATTTTAGTGAATAATTATGTCCAGTTTTTCATAAAAGGATTCTGTTCAAAGTTCACAGAGACACAGGGAGGGCATCTGACAGAGACATTTCATGTTTGCACAGATCTAAACTACAGGATGAGCAGCTTTTATGCAGAATAATACAGGAGATTTTGTTTCTCTGAAGTAAAAGTTCTGATCCACCCCTTCTCCTTCATCATCCAATTTCACCAAAACATGTGCACAAACTTACCGGAGGAGCCGTGAACTTGAACAGCGACGAGCCTCTCAGAGCGAGGAACTTTGGGGAGTACATTCGATCTTGTACCGAGTCCTGCTCCTTCTCATCCACCCAGCCCATATAAATGATCTGCAAACACACACCGAGCTCAAACCAGCACGAAACCACTCCACTACTACTGCAATACTAGGAAAGCATTGCATTGTGGGACTTCATCACAGCGTCTTGGTTCATTGAGGGAACGGGGGAGTGAAAGATGGAGGACATGTTTCTGATTCATTTAAATTTTCTTGGATAAATTGTCAGGTTAACTTATTTCTGTGTTCGCAGGCGAATGAAAGAGCAACAAAAGAGGAGTGGTGTTTAGCCTGACATAACTTGTTAAGCTAATGTTCCTCGCTCGATGGATGGAGTGATGCAAACAGCAGAGTCGCGTTGCAATAGGCCGTAATGGGGCTTTTTTCTGACAAACTGACAGAGAGAGTTACATTCAAATGAGATGAGGATAAGAGAGTTGTGTCCGGGAAAAGTAAAACTAAAACATAAAGTGTGAGGAACAGTGGCGGCGCACGGGGTCTCCCACCTACCTGCTGGTTTACTGGAAAGTTTCGATTAATCTTCTTCACCTGCGGACAAAAAAAAAAACACATTAAAGGGCCTGTATTACAGTATTTTCTGATCTGTTTTAATGTTTCCTCGTCACAAACAGACCCCGAGTTGTGTTTTGTTTCATTCACACATGTTTAACACACAAACCTGCAGATTTAGGTTGTATTTTTCAGCCACAACACAATCAGCACGACATGTGGGAGCGTGGGTGATGTAGGCTTGTGGGCGGAGCATTGGAGCATCTTACAGCTAACCGTAACGAGGGTTTGAATTGGGAAAGTGGAACAATACAAGATTACCTAACAACATGGGAATGATTTTAGTTAAAGTTTTTGTGTTAATAGAGAAGAACCAGTGATTTCTAAGTTCCAATGCAGTGGATTTGTGTTGAGGCCATAGACTGTAAATATAAATGGACGTACAGTAGCTAACCTGCTAGCCGTCACTCCATTAACTCCATTATCCTGACCCCTCTGTCTCCATGGACACATTAACTGTGTCCTCTCTCTGTCCCTGCTGCTGTCAGACTCGTCATTTTGGTCTTAAATGTTCGTATTAACCCTCTACATGATCCTGGGGTTTTTATTTCCCTATTGTGTCTGTAAATCAACATATGAACATTAATAACAGACACATCAGGTCCTTCTTTCTTCGAGGTCGCTCCCGTTAGCGTTAGCAACAGGTTTGATTGACAGTGTTGCCAAGCGCCCACTTCCTGCCAAACCAGTGGTGAGGTAAGAGAAGGGGCGTTACCCTCAACAGCCTCGCTCCTGATTGGCTCTTTGGTTGCTACGATACTCAGGGTCGGAGTTTTAAATACGCAATTTGGCTCCAGATTATCTGCTATACCTGCTCTAGCCTCGATGAGCTTCGTTTGGAGCTGAACGCTGTGGGTAACGTCACACTCACTTAGTCCCCTTCTTTACACAGTCTACGGTTCAGGCCAACTGCTCTATACTTTTTCTAATTTATACAGAGAACTAATCTGGCCTCAGAGGATTGGAGCTGGACTTTCAGAAGATGGAATCAATGGGCTCAAATTAAACTGCCTCAGAACATACACAGTTATTCTAGGAGCAATCGGCTACAGTACAAAAAACTTCCACTTTTGCAAACATGAAAAATCCATTTGAGATAATTGGTCACAATCGGGCTTTCTCCCTAAAGACATTGTTGTCAGTCTGAGTGATACCAGAGCCATTTCACAGTGTGTTCATTTAGGTACAAAAGCTTTAGCTCATTATAGCCTAAATGAAGAGGAGCAAGGGGAAGTGTCTGGGGAGGTGGAAGTCTGGGCATCTCTACTTGGACTCCCGCCTCTCAACCACATCCTGAAGTAGAAAAAGATTAACAAAGCTTTATGAATCAGAGACACGAGCTGATTACGTAACAATATCACCCAATTATATTTAGCATCAACAGACGACGGCCCCTCTACAAGTGCTGCTCTCAGGTTAAAGCTGCACTGTGTGACTTTTCTGGTGGCTTGTCTCCATGGAGATGTTATAGCTTTGCCTGGAATGTGACGACAATAGTTCAGTTGGTAGAGTTTGTCCACTGTTAAGAAGGTTGGCAGTACTTAAACCACCTCGTCCCCAGCGTCTGAGTACATTGGTGTATGAATGTGTGTGTGAATGGGTGAGTGGTTCTTTGACGTAAAGTACTTTAAGTGACGTGAAAGTGGAAAGGCGCTGTATAAAAATGTGCCTAGAATGTTCCACAGTATGGCATTAATCCTACCTATCGCTGAGATAAGCTAGTTAAATCGGTCGAGGGAAAGGTTAGATCTGTTGAGAGGCAACCACATCCCAGTGAGAGCATGTTTTTATGATACCAATATAAACACACGAAGACAAGCAAGTGATGGATCCTCCTTCAAAAAAAAAGTTACACAGTACAGCTTTAAAGGGCCCGTATGACTCGACTCTCTGATCTGATCTAATGTTTCCTCGTCACAATCAGACCTGGAGTTGTGTTTTGTTTCATTCACATGTTTCACACACAAACCTGCAGATTTAGGCTGAGTTCTTCTCTCAAACAGAAAACACTCTGTTCCACCTTGTGATGTCATCATGTGGTAATACAGGAAGTGCTCCACTGTGTTTTTAAACTCCACACACCTTCACTAGAATCATTTGGATCATTCCAGCCCTGGTGTTGCAAGTCTCTACTGAACAACTACAGGTAAAAGGAGCTGTTAACTTAAACTACCACTTCATGACATCACAAGGTGGTACAGAGCATTTTGAGCTTTTGGAGATGTTACAGACTAATAATAAAGACTCAGGTTTATGTGATATAGCACCTTTAAAGATTCCGTTGTGCATTTTCTCACCGTTCTTCTACAAAGCTGCTGTCAGAAGAAGTGAGTCGGGTTTTTGGGCAGGAATAACTAGCTAGATGATTAGCCTATTGTGCAGAGTGGTAATGGAGCGCCCTGGAGAGACTGGAGAGTGCTGCTAACCACTAGCTAACATCTAGCAGATATTTCAAAATGCAGGCCTTTTGGCTTCTTAAGCTAATTGGAGTCAAGTGATTAACTCATGTGTTGAGAGCAGCACTGACCCATAGCCCACCATTTTAAGTCTGGTTACAAATCTGTCTCTAGAAACCAAATATTCTCAGCACAATTTATTCCAAAAGTAACTTACATAAATGAAATCGGCTGCAGCGGTCCGCTATGACAAAGTGTTAATGCTAGCTTGTTCTAGTTATCCTCTGAAATGGAACTGTTGAGGGACCCTTCATTTAATCAGCGCATGTAAATTAACCAATGAGACGGATAGTCATTTCCAGCAGGTCCCCGAGCGGTTCCTAAAAAATCTATTTAAACAAATGCATTGTCTCCGCGCGTATCGAGCTAACCAGCGAGCGCGCACTGGAGCTTTAAATGAAACAGTTCTAGCCACGATCAGGTATCCGTCCTCCCTCATTTAGACGAGACCTCTGATATACTACAACGAGACCCTGACTAAACGCAGCCCGAGCTCACAGTGTGTAAGCGTGGGCCTGGAGGTGAGGAGCTGCAGAGGAAATGCCACAATGCCACGTTACGGAGAAGGGAGAGAGTGTGTGGGCTGATGTCTGTGGCTATAGTCACATATTCAATACAACCCACACACAAGTGACAAAATATACGAATGAGACTAAAAGTATTATGCAGGAGCTTCTAAAATAAAATATGTTATAATACAAGTAATATTGGTACGTATGGGGTTTTCCACTTTCAAGGGTCATTTTGAGAGCAAGACTCGAACCGACAACCTTCAGATCAGTGGGCAAAACTCTACCAACTGAGCTACGCCCGCCAGAATCAGTAATAACAATAAGTTCAACATGATCCTTAAAGGGGCCAGACTGGAGGATTTTCTCAATAAGTAAAATATATCTGGCCTCAGTGTAGATCTGCAGCAATTTTATCATCTACAAACCAGGAAGTAAGTAAGTAATGTGTTGTTAGCATGCTAGTTGCTGTTAGGACGTTGTTACGTGACTGTAAAACTGTGCTCTGGCCTCTGAAACAGCCAACTCCCAACGAGCCGAATGTTTCAATCATTTTAACTCATAAATGTGGAATCTCTGACTTCATAAAAACTTCCTTAAACTCAGACCTGGTTCTCTCTTTCAGCTCGTGTCCTTTTGTGTTACGCTCATTTTCTGTGTTGATAAATGTTCTTAATATATTTTACATTTCCAGCACATTTTCACAGTCCTAATTTCCAACCTATTTGCATATAAATGGATAATTTCTATGAATACAATTAGAGAAATCTTGACGATGCTAATAGTCTACTTCTGTTTAAAAACCCACAGTTATATCCTGGTTGGACAAACAAATTGATGTAATAAGGTTATTTACAGGTCGTATTTGTCCCAGGAAGTCTCATAATGTTTGAGTTTCAAGTTATAAAAAGCTGTTCTGTGGTTATTTGAGAGATAGGTAACAACTACGTAACATATTTGGACCAGTTTTGTCTTATTTTTATCAGCAGATACTTAAAGCTGTAAGTATCAAAATCAGTATCGGAGCTGAAAAAGCTGCCTCACAGAGGTCAGTTAACATGAGGCCTTTGGTAAGTGGTCGCATTTTTCACAGAGCGCTCAAGGAACCACTCACTAGGCCTGGGACGATGTTGAAATTTAGTGTGACAACTATCATGGCCAAAATAATTGTGATTAACGATTATATCACAATATTAATTAAAGCTGCTGACAGTTGATGTTATGGATTTGAATAATTATGATTTGTTGATAAGTTTGATTTTTAAAGAACTGTTATAGTCTTGTACTTTGTCATGAGTGAAAACTATGATGGAGCGGAGCGTCAACTGACATTTTGGGGGCCCGGGCCAAGAAGTCTCACATGGGCCCCCCTCTAATACAAATGAATAGAAATAGAGTCCAATTCTCAGTCCCTAAACCTCAGGACAACAGACCTCTTTGCCCCCCTGTCGACTCCCCTGTGGATAAGCAGGTTTTTTCTATACAATAATGTTTATTGTCCCATCCCTGCCACTCATCCATTCACTCACACACCCAGGTACACAAAGACTGACAAAGGGGTGAAGTGTCTTGCCGAAGGACACAACGACAGCATTCATCTGTGGGAGCTGGAATCACAAACAATCTGTTGGGCTTTGGATCTGACCACTCAACCCATCATATTTATGTCAAGAGCAGGATTCGAACGGCCAACCTTTGGTGGACAAAGACTCCGACTGAGCTGCTGTCCCCGTGCTCTCAACAGGTGCGACAACAACACACTCTACAACCAGTATGAGTTTAAGTGGACAGTAAATTTGAAGCCCGGTGGCGTAAGCGTCGTTGGGCTCAGTTAAAGCGTTTATAACAATAGAGCAAAAGACAAATTGGCAGCGGAGACAACAGAACAATCATTTTTCAGACACTGTTGTTGATGGCATCTGGCAGTCACAAAATATACCTTTAATCAAAAAAATGGCACTTTTCAGTTTATATTACATCACTGGATGAACTGTGCTGCATGTGAGTGATATGTGATGTATATCTGGGCTATAATTTAAAACAGGGTTGTCAAAAGCAGACCCGTCCACAGAAGTTTCGTGGCCTGGGGCAAGAAGCCTCACATGGGCCCCCTTCTAATGTTAATGAATAGGATGAAGGTCCAATTCTGGGCCTCTACAACCCTGAGACCTGGGATCCTTTTGTCGATTCCCCTCATCAAAAGTACCAAAAATCAGATGCTAATCGATACTAAAACTAGCATCGAAACTACATACTCATTGTTTGATACTAAAAACGACCCATTCACAGGACCTGTCCTGAATGTCTTTAGAATGATCTTGAGCTTCTTCAGAACAAGTATAATTTAAATGATTTTGTTTATGTGATAGAAGCAGGTTTTAGATTTTACAGTGAGGATGTGCCCTGGCTCATGACTCCATCTAGTGGTGTGATGTGGTGGTTATAGGCAGTAGAACAGCTTTTGCAGTTTTCCTCATTCTGAATATAGGGTCAGGGTTAGGTCAGATAAGTCAAAGGTGAGTACGGGAGGGCATCTGATTTACAGATGCTTCTTAAAGATCCACTCTGTATAACTTCTCTGGTGGGGGGCCACTTTGCCACTTGCTTTTCCCCAAGGTGATGTTACTATGTATGAAATGTTCTCAGTACGGCATTAACTTTATCTGTCTGTTTACCCAATTACACTTGTTTTTCTTATACATAAAACAATAAACATGCGTTCTTACTATGAGTGGGATCTGACATGTCTCTCTGTATACGGGTAGTTTAATGCCATACTGTGGAACATTTCAGACAAAGCAATAATAATAACCTTTATGTAGCTGCACCTGTACCCTCCATGAGAAAAGTTGCACCGTGCACCTTTAATAGCAGTGGATTAATCGACTCGTGCTTAAGTCCGTCTTTAGCCCCGGCTGATATATTAAACTGGTGATATTCAGAACTCGCAGCTTCATGCCCCAAAATATCTGGGACAAGGCTCCAGCCCAGTGACCCATAAAGGAGATTAGCATTTTTAGCATTACTCCATATTACGTAGCAGAAAATATCAGTGGGTATAGAATTACTATCCTAATTCTCGAAGCTACTGGCACATGGGGATTTTTAAACACAAGAATACAATGAGTTTTTGCTGTTAAATGGTAAATGGACACACACACACATTCACACACGTACGAATGAACAGACACTGAGGGTGAGGTGGGTTAAGTGTCTTGCCAAAGACACAACAACAGGATTCAACAACAGTGTGGAAGCTGGAAGCGGGATTTGAACCCAGGGGCAGCACCAGATATTCTTGGTTGGAGGAGCTATGGAGGGGGCTAAGTTCTTCAAAGGGGGTCCACACTTAACATGTTAATTTAGAGCTCGTACCATGTTTGACTCACTGTTTTAAATGTAGTTAGCCCCTGTAGTGATTTATAAAGCCTAATATAGAATGTCTGTGTAATCCCTCAGTCGTCCAGGTCTGATCCATCGTAAAAGACAAAGTTTTTGAGTTTCAGTTTGAGAGGGGAGTTAAAGAAGCAATATTTGTTGGGAAAGACAATCCTTCCTTGAACAGGACTGAGGGTCTTCGACATAATCTCTCCCCCATCTATAACTCCACCCTCAGACCCAAAGCGAACAAAGGAAACAAACAGAACAATAGAGCAAGCCAGTAGTGCCATTAAGTCTGTATGTAACTGAAGGAGCAGCTTGGATCAGCAGCGAAACGTCTTCACTCCTAGAACTTTTTGTGCAGTTGACAGATGTAACTTTGGCTTTTACCTAATATGGAATAATATTAAATTTGACTCTCTTTTTGAACAATCTACAGTTTCCATTTGGACATTTTTAATCAAGACTGGTGCTTTGAAAGTGGGGAAAAAATCTTTGGGGGAGTTCTGGGGGTGCACTGACCATTTTAAAAGACTCGTGCCCCCTCAAGCCCCCCTCCCTGGCACCGCCCCTGTTTGAAGGGCCAACCTGTGGATCAGTGGGCAAACACTCTACCAATTGAGCCACTGTTGCAAATTTGGCAATAGCCTGCCTAACTTGGATTAACAGAAACAAAATACGCTGTTTGACAAGTGGATAGGATTCTGAACACTTTTCTAATTTTGTTATGAAAAAGTCCATCTTGTATTTACGGAGTAGTTGGAACAGCAATAAATCAGACCATGAAAATTATATCAACAAATCCTCCTCTAAAAGCCTTCAGAGTATTATTATAAGTACAAGGCTGGAAAATGTGGTGCTTGTTGGAGCTACTGAAGTGGAAATATCTGGCTCAAAGTGTGAAAAACTCATTATGAGAAAAATGCGTCTGAAACTGGGGTTACAAGCAGAAATCTATAAACATGAAAATAATATATAGTGTGGCATTATCTCACAGAAAACAAAACATGAATGGGCAGGGGAGGTGACGGAGGGGACAAAGGGGCCTGTTGTCATGGGCCCCTAGGTTTTAGGGGCCCAGAATTAGAGGGGGGCCCAAGTGAGGCTTCTTATCCCGGGCCCCCAAATAGGCTCTATGCACAACAGCACCTGGCAACTGTTAGCGTCACTACTAGTCACGCAAAAATGAATAAATATTTAAAGATCAGGCAATGACAGGGAGCTGCAGGTGGGTCAGGGGTCAGGGGTCAGGGGTCAGAGGTCAGGGGGTTAGGGTCAGACAGTGGACAGGGAGGTGCTGGTGGACGTCACTGTCACATGTTAAACACAAATAAAATGAAAACTTCACCAGAGACACGTCTGTGTTTAGAAAGAGACATGTTTGTGTCTCAATGCTAACGCTAATGCTAAGTTTGAGTTAGTTTGGTTACTATGATACTCACAACCGGAATTCCAAATAAGGAACTCTGCTCCAAAACGTCCCTATACCTGCTCCAGCCTCGATGAGCTTCGTTTGGAGCCGGACGCTGTGGGTCGGTCTATGTTGGAGACAGAGCGAGCTACCCAGCCTGTAAATGTGTACATCATATAACAAGTGAACGAACAGTATAGAACTTAATCAGTCTTGAAGAGCTGAAGGGAAAACCTTAACAAAATAAGATGATTCATTGCTGACTCACTCCTCACCTAAAGTGTTCACAGATGCGATTGCTCGGAGCCCGTCTGAGTCCAGCCTACAGAATGTGCCCACAGAACTTTAATCACGCACACGTTTAGAGCAGCTACAGCCTCCACTATTTCAGCCCACATTTGAGAAGATCTGCAGACTTTTAGGTTGTTAAACAGGAAGCATAATCAAGTCTCGCTTCAGCTGGAACACACACATTTCCAGTCATGTTAATGTGCTGGTCACTGTAAACTAAACCAGTGTGAGTTTAAAGAAGAGAAAAATAAACACGGTGACAATAAAACGTCTGGAGGTGCACAGACAGCTTAAACAGACTCCACCATGTTGATAAGCTATAAGCATTATGAGAATATATTTTATGAATAAAATAAAAAGCTTAGACTGCCCCCTACAGCTCTGCCTGTGTCTGAGAATTCTGCTGCTCAAATTGTAAAATTTGTAAAACCAAGAAGAGAAACTTCACCCATTACCTTTAAATACTCAGACAACCATCTCTGCAAATGTTTATTTAAAAGAAAACATAGATTCATCGCATAATTATTATTTTAGAATTGTGACTGGAACTATGTCTCTGGGCTGTCCTGGGTGACGCCTTGGGGTCCCACCAGAGGAGCTGGAAGAAGTGTCTGGGGTGAGGGAAGTCTGGGAGTTCCTGCTTAGGCTGCTGCCCCTGCGACCCGGCTCTGGATAAGAGGAAGAGCGTGGGATAAGAGGAAGAACGTGGGATAAGAGGAAGAACGAGGGATAAGAGGAAGAACGTGGGATAAGAGGAAGAACGAGGGATAAGAGGAAGAACGTGGGATAAGAGGAAGAACGAGGGATAAGAGGAAGAACGTGGGATAAGAGGAAGAACGAGGATGGACTCTGCTTCATGAGAAGTCTTAGGTTTTCCAGAGTAGCTATCATTCTCAACAAGAAGGTTTGGGGTTCGATTCCCTGGTTGTTCAAATCTCTCCGTGTGGAGTTTGCATGTTCTCCCTGTGTCTGTGTGGAGTTTACATGTTCTCTCTGTGTCTGTGTGGAGTTTGCATGTTCTCTCTGTGTCTGGGTGTAGTTTGCATGTTCTCTCTATGTCTATGTGGAGTTTGCATGTTGTCTCTGTGTCTGTGTGGAGTTTGCATGTTCTCCCTGTGTCTGGGTGTAGTTTGCATGTTTTCCCTGTGTCTGTGTGGAGTTTGCATGTTTTCTCTGTGTCTGTGTGGAGTTTGCATGTTCTTTTCTGTGTCTGTGTGGAGTTTGCATGTTCTCTCTGTGTCTGTGTGGAGTTTGCATGTTCTCTCTGTGTCTGTGTGGGGTTTGCATGATCTCTCTCTGTGTCTGTGTGGAGTTTGCATGTTCTCCCTGTGTCTGTGGAGTTTGCATGTTCTCTCTGTGTCTGTGTGGAGTTTGCATGTTCTCCCTGTGTCTCTGTGGAGTTTGCATGTTCTCTCTGTGTCTGTGTGGAGTTAGCATGTTCTCTCTGTGTCTGTGTGTAGTTTGCATGTTCTCCCTGTGTCTGGGTGTAGTTTGCATGTTTTCCCTGTGTCTGTGTGGAGTTTGCATGTTTTCTCTGTGTCTGTGTGGAGTTTGCATGTTCTTTTCTGTGTCTGTGTGGAGTTTGCATGTTCTCTCTGTGTCTGTGTGGAGTTTGCATGTTCTCCCTGTGTCTCTGTGGAGTTTGCATGTTCTCTCTGTGTCTGTGTGGAGTTAGCATGTTCTCTCTGTGTCTGTGTGTAGTTTGCATGTTCTCCCTGTGTCTGTGTGGAGTTTGCATGTTTTCCCTGTGTCTGGGTGTAGTTTGCATGTTCTCTCTGTGTCTGTGTGGAGTTTGCATGTTCTCTCTGTGTCTGTGTGGAGTTTGCATGTTCTCCCTGTGTCTGTGTGGAGTTTGCATGTTCTCCCTGTGTCTGGGTGGGTTTCCTGTGGACCCAAAACATCCAGCTAAGGTTGTCCTGACCAAGACTAGCAAGAAGAGCACGGACATGGGCCCCGAGGAGCAGGGGTCAGCTGATGAGGTGCCCCAGCGGAACTGAAGAATGGGTCAAATGCAGAGAACAAAGTTCTCTATGGGGACAATAAAGTGCACCTTAACCTGAACCTTAACCTGAAGCAGGGGTGTCAAACTCATTTTGTCTGGGGGCCACATATGACTTAATTTGATCTCAAGGGGCCGGACCAGAAAAGTCACAGCATAAATCCTCAAAAAATAGCAATAAGTAGAAACATTTGTGCAGAGAAACATGTAAAATATTTTTGTTGAAGAGAACTGTTCCTTTATAAAATATTAAGAACAACCTGAAACTGTCTTATTTTTGTGCAGTAAAACAGTTTTTTGAAAAAAAACCAAAAAACATTTAGATTTTATTATTGTATGTGCAGATTAAAACAGAAAAGATTTGAACTCCACTTTCTGCACATAAAAACAAAAACAAAAAAAAGCTGCAGACCTAAAATCATCAGCATTTTACCTTCTTATTTTACAGGATTTAGTGATGCTTTGTTTTTGATCCAGAAACTTGTCATTTTAGCTGCACAAGTTCATCAATATCAGGCATCATATCCCGAGGAGCTGCCAATTTACTGATCTTCTGTCTTCTCAGTTCTCTGCTCAAGTTGTTGTATTTTTTGCCGAGTCTCATAGTGGCGTTTCAGATTATATTCCTTTAGCGCCGCCACTTGTTGCATGCGCACCAGTGACACCGGTTTACCACTCATCTCTGTGAACAAATACGAATTAGCCATTTCTACTGAAAAATCCGACACTCGATGTCCACTTTTCTCTTTCTTGACAGAGACTTTTGGCTGATTATTGTGTCACGGACAATGACCAAAGGACGTGTTAACTGCCTGCCTTAAAAAACAGCCTCCATCTCAGAGCCGAGTTCACGCGCACAGCCCCCGCACAAACTCTCAGAGAGAGTGAGGCCTCTTCTGTGAACAAACTCTGAGACAAACCCAGAGCTTCACAGAGAAGCCTCGCAGACAGAGAGGGCAGAGTGTGGCCCTGTCCTGGGGAAAGTGCTGGTGAGACCTGGAGACACTGAGCTCCGGGCTCATGTGTCTGACTGTTCTCCCTTTACTTTCCCTGTAGCTGTTTAGAGCCAGAACGATAAAAGCTGACTGTACACGGCCACAGGACACTGTTCAGCCCACTGTTGTTGCCGGTAGAGCTTTAATTTGTCAAATAGATCATTTTTTACATTTAAATATTGTTCATCATAAAAAGTGCCAGGGACCTGTCCCCGCTGTAAATGACACCTCTGAGCGGCGGCTGCAGCAGCAGTGCGGCGGAGCAGTGCGGCTCAGGATTGAGCATGTGTTGCGTGGTGTCGGGAAGAAATTTTAATTTTTATTATTATTTTTTTAATTCTACAGTTAGCAAAAATAAAAATGGGTGCAACTAAATTTTATATTTATCAACATTTTTTATGAGCCTTAAAAATTATGATTTAAAAAAAAAAAAAAAAAAATACATTTTTGCTGAGTATATTTTTATTACAAATCAGCTGAGGGCCGGATCAAGTCTGTGGGGGGGCCGGATCCGGCCCCCGGGCCGCATGATTGACACCCCTGCCTTATAGTGAACAGTTTATTGGAAACACCAAGGATCTTTAATCAGAGCAGAGCATAAGTTTTTTGAGATGTGTCTTTACTTTTGAAGAAAAAGTAATGAGTGATAATCAGCTCTTTTAAGAACAGAACGAACTTGTGTAATTCTCTCTTAAAAGGTCAGACATTTTGCCGTGTGTTTTGCTCATTATATTTCATAAGATTTTGGATTTATTTTTATCATTAAATCAGATCTATTCTGCAAAATCGACTTAGAGTTTTTATCCATGTTCCAGTCGTTTCTTCTTGTTGAGCCTCTGAAGTGGTTTTTGGAGAGAATTATGTTTGAGTTTAATCTTTAATCCACTATTTTCAAGACGACATTTTGTCAATGTGCCTCCATTTAACCTCCACCTGTACATGCCCACTGTGCCAGGCCCACTGTGCCACGCCCACTGTGCCAGGCCCACTGTGCCACGCCCACTGTGCCAGGCCCACTGTGCCACGCCCACTGTGCCAGGCCCACTGTGCCACGCCCACTGTGCCACGCCCACTGTGCCAGGCCCACTGTGCCACGCCCACTGTGACGTCTGCACTTCCTTCTCCAGTTTTATTTTCTTAATCGTTGATACTCGTAGGATTCGGCAGTGTTGTGTCGTCATTTTGGTACAAATGAAGGAAACAAAAGTGCTGCTGTAGTGTGATGTGCTCTGTCCATAGGGGGCGCTACAGCATCTGGCGCTTTGTTGTGACGTTTACTGCGACGTCAGCTCCATTGAACACAACAGTTTTCTAACGTGGAAGTCAGTGGACTTGTTTCTTTTATGAAGTGGTTTTAGATGAATATTGTGATTTAAAATGTGTAAATTATAACAGAAAGAGCCACAGGGTCAGAGATGAGAACTATAGAGACACAAGCTCTATACGGTTGTTCAAATGTGGATATAGTGATTTGCTGAGGCATGATTTTAAAGCAGTTAGAGCTGAGTCAAAATCATTTTCCCGCTTCTCTCAGTAAAAGTTCGCCCTTTAGAAGTTGGAGAGTCTGAAGTTGGCTGAATGTCAATATTCCATTTAAAGTCAGTGTGCTGCAGACGCTTGGATTGGTGTAGATTCTGATAAAACAAGGACTTTCACCCAAGGTCTGCTGGCACATGAAAAACTCTGCCAGTACGAACAAGCTCCCTCCAATTCAATTCAAAATATCCAATATACCAACCTTATTAGGAGTTCATTTTTGCGAGCTCGTTAATCTGCCTATTTTGGTTCTTTTTAAACCTGACCTGGAAATGCCACGGGAACGCGCCAATGAGAAACAGCCGCCGACTCGATGCATGTAATCGTTTCATAGTTGCTGTTTATAGTCATGGTGGGAGGGAAGTATTGTACAGTATAATCAATTAGCCGATGTGCCACTTCATTTATCTCTTAAGGATGCAGAGGTGCAGTAAAACACAGAGGTAAATAAGACATGAAGCACTCAGAGCTCGCGCTAATTAAAAGAACAAGTGTTTGTAGGCTGCAACGAAACTACGCAGGGTGATGCGTTTGATGCAGGTTAGGTTTAAGTATTTTAGCTGTTCTCACCACAAAGTGCAAGAGAGAACTACATATCAGGGTAAAGGCCCATTTATGCCATTTTCTGATCTATGTTATAATGTTTCCTTGTCACAAACAGACCTGGAGTCATTCACACGTTTAACACTCTCTCTGAACCTGCTGCTGTCAGACTCATGTTGGTCTTAAATGTTCGTATTAACCCTCTACATGATCCTGGGCTTTTTATTTCACTATTGTGTCTGTAAATCAAGATATGAACATTAATAACAGACAAATCAGGCGCCTTCATTCCCTGAGGTCGCTCCCACTAGCGTTAGCAACAGGTTTGATTGACATTGTTGCTAAGCGCCCACTCCCTGCTAAACCAGCGGTGAAGGAGCATTACCTTCAATACCCTCTCGCTGGATTGGCTCTTTGGTTGCTGATACTCGTGATCAGAATTCCAAATATGTACCTCGGCTCCAGATTGTCCCCTATACCTGCTCAAGTCTCAGTGAACTTCATTTGGATTTGGATTTCGAGCGCTGTGACGTCACACTCACTCAGTCCACTTCTTTATACAGTCTGTGGTTGAACTACAGACTTGATTTCATGACTGCACACACTCCACCAACATCATGTTCCAACCAGCATCAACTGGACTTTTCTGGACAAACTTCATTGTTTCTTACAGGTTATAATCCAGATGTTCAGACTGTTCGTACTGTTCATATCCAAAGCATGAAGATAGAGCCAATATTATGCAAAACTGAAACAGGAGAAATCTAAATTGATATAGTATAAAACAACTCTGGCCCAGCAATGGTCCAGTGTAGAAAATGTTTCAGAGGCCGTCATGTGGACTGTTTTTCAAATCAAGAGGCAATTTTCAACTTGAAACTGAAAATGACTTCTGTTTGGGAGCCGACGTCATTTAAAAAAACTGTGTCCACTTCATGTTCTGAATTATTTAGCAACATTTATTTCACATAGACCCAATTTGCCATTTTATTTATACATACATTTTCTTCAGCTCATTCACATTGGACCTGAGGCAGGGTGCACTCTGGGTAATGGTCAGTGAGTCAGAGTTGACACCTGTGACATGGACTGACACTCCCATATTCTCATTTTGATTCACCAGTTCACCCACATTTTACCCTCTCATTCAATGTTTAATAAGTTTACTACATTTTTAAAAATATATTTTATATTCAAATCCTCAAAGTCTCTAATGTTTGCTTCGTCAAAAAATATTTTGTGGCGTTAGTGTTTGTTTAAACACAGCCTCTCATTCGAGATATATCTTTTTTGTTTATTTTTTCTACTTTCTTATACACAGAAGACATCAAATATATGAAGTAAGATATACGGAATTATAGAGAAAAGAAAAAGGGTTAATTAACTTTACTAAATATTTTTCAAAAAAGCAAAGGGAGACTTTGAGGATTTGAAAATAAATAAGTAGAGATTTTTTTCTTTATGCCATAATTCCATAAATCTTGCTTCATATATTTGATGTGTTCTGTGTTTAAAAAATGCAAACAGACAAAAAAAACATTGAATGAGACGATGTGTCCAAACCTTTAACTGGCAGAGTATACATTTACTATTTTGCATATTAACATGGTTTAAACCATTCCTTAAGAAGCTATTTTTTATAATTTTCTCCCTGTTTGATGTGGGATTATTGCACTAAGCCCTGACATATAGTGTAGTTACAATAGCCGCACTAACTCATAGATTTACGATACTTATAAACCCCGCTGTAAAATACTGCCCTCGTTTCCGACATGAAAACACAGTTAAACTTATGGCTAATAATGACAATTTATGGGTTAGCATTTCAGTGGCTCCCGTGCTCCAAAGGCATGAATAACCCCTGTTAGCGCCGTCGCTAAACGCCACTGACAGAAAAGTGCTTTGAATTACAGAAGCTATTGGCGTTAGCTTTAGCGCATCTCGCTCCACTCCAATTAAGCCCCATTCCATTATTCCCCAGACACTTTCACACATAAAGCCTCAACACACACCACGTAATTACGAATCCCACTTTGACCGCCGCTCTTCACTTTGCAAGTCACGTATGTATATCCTGCGCAACGTCAAGGTGCGTTAGCCCCTGGGGAGTTATTATGTAGGAGAATTATCCTAAACACGGGAAAAAAGTCACTGACGCTGTTACCGATGTCAAGAGCAATATGGCGGGTACATTTGATTCTGCTCACTAGCTCTATTCCATAGAGTGTATATATAAATGGACATAGCTAACCTGCTAGCCGCCTCCAAATACGAAGTGAGCATGTGCGCGCTTTCCAGCTCCATCAACTCTGGTTCCAATTCACTTTATATGAGAAAACTGTGTCTCTCTCTGTACCTGCTGCTGTCAGACTCGTCATTTTGGTCTTAAACGTTTGTATTAACCCTGTATATCAGTGCTCAGATATGCCTTAATATTTCACACAGAGCTGTTTGTCTTTTAGCTTCTGCATGTTTGTGCTCGCTAAGACTCACAAGCTCTCCTCCTCTCGACCCCTGCCCTAACGCTCTGACTCTCTGACTCTCTGACTCTCTGACTCTCTGACTCTCTGACTCTGGTCGCGAGGGCCGTTCGATGCCTCTTTCTTGTGCGGCCTGATACTAATTGATCCACGGACAAACATCTAGCACAGATATAATAAACTCACCGTTATATCAAATGGATTTATGTGGCGATTTCCTGTCAGGATTTTCATTATATATCTATGGACGAGCTTATTAGCGTGTCCAGGAGTGAGGAGCGGGCAAAAAAAAAAGCGGGCACTGTTTTTGTGCGGCCCGGTAGAAAATGTGTAACGAACTAGTACTGGTCCCCGGCCCGGTGGTTGGGGACCACTGCTCTACATGATTCTCTATTGTGTCTGTAAATTGAGATATGAACATTAATAACAGACAAATCAGGCGCCTTCTTTCCCCGAGCTCGCTCCTGCTAGCGTTAGCAACAGGTTTGATGGACAGCGTTCCTCAGCGCTCGCTCTCTGCTAAACTAGTGCTGTGGGCGGGAAGGGGCGTTACCTTCAACAGCCTGGCTCCAGATTGGCTCTTTGGTTGCTATGATACTTGTGGTCAGAACTCTGTCCAGATTGGCCCCTACACCTGCTCTAACCTCGAGGAGCTTCATGTGGCTGGAGCCGAACTCTGTGGGTGACGTCACTCTCACTCAGTCACTTCTTTACACAGACTATGCCATCGACTACTGCCAACCAAGCGCAAACCCACTTCACCGAATCACTTGAGCTACGGCGCTAGCAAATATGTGCCCCATAATAGTGCTGGTGTTGTTGTTTTCTCTTTCAGCGGCTGGTGTCATTACTGTATCATTTATTAGGACGGATAGTGGGCAGAATACAATGCGATGGCTGGCAGTGGTACAGAACAACCTCAGGCCTGGAGGCTGGTGTGTGCGGGGTGTGAGGAGCCATTAGCGTGTCTCTCTAATGCTGTGAAAATAGCAGAGACGCCGTTAGACCCAGCACAAACTGAAAAATGGCGGCGTTAAAGCTCAAACCGCTGTCTCATTAGTTTATATGATGTGAGTAAAAGTACATCCATATGGGACAGAGGGTCTAACGTCTCCCTGCAGGAACGTGAATCCACAGAAACACGGGTAATGGGAGGAGAGTTCCAGACTGCGCCTCACATAGGTTTAAGCAAAGACATGTATAAGATAATTGTTCGCTGTTACTGTGAGAAGTGAGCACGTTTGAAATAATTAGGACTTAGACACGAGGAGAATGTAATGGAATAATGCAAGAGAGTTTTTTTTTTTTTGTTTTTTTTTTAAGACTAAAAGCGTTTGTGAAGAACTTATATTATGCAAAATATTCTTCCTGAGCTTTTAACCATATTATTGATACTTTGCAGTGACACTGGGGGGGGGAGTTAATGCATGTATGTCGATGGAAGAATGTTCAGCATTTACCAGTATCATATCAGTGCATCCCTAGTATCAGATATCAACGCCGATATTGAACATTTTTGTGGATTGGAATTGGCTTACAAGATATTTATTCAGCTGACATCCCATTTTGGTTTATAAAACTGGCGGAATAAGACAATTACTCGCTAATGTTGGGTCGAGAAGGTCTCATAATATTAAACTTATATTTTTTCAAAGCTGTTCTGTAGTTACTTTAAATGATAAATAACACATTTGGATATATATGGATATCAGGGATCAGCCGAAAGCCAAAGTATGTAGCAGTAACCATGGTGATACAATGCAGATATTAGCAAACAGCCTGATAAGTTTAAGATCCATGTCTGAAAACGCAAACAAAATGAATTTTAAAAAAACTTCTTCATGAGCTGGTGATCAATGCAGGTGTTCATGGTCCTGTTCGGCTGATAGGTTTTCAACAAAAACAACAGTGAGAGCGACTGACTGAAAAAAAATACCTAGTGTCTAGTGTCTGACTGGTGTAATTTGAGAGATACTTGTTAAACAGCACACTTCAGCCTATTGTAATTCAAACAAAGTCAGCTCTTTCTGGTCAGATTGCGTTAAAACAAAGCTCAGATTAAAGTGTAATTTCAGTAACACAGCTTCAGACAGAGCAGAGCCTTTAGTTAGCTTCACCCCCACAGAGAATATGGATGACATCAGCTTCAAGGTATCTGCTGTACCCTCGTCGAATTCATCTACTAAGCCAAGGTCATCCTCTGAGCTCTCAAAAACCCTCTGTTCACATTTTGCCTGTTTAGTTGCGTCATAGACCTGCTGCCTCCTCCTGTTTTAATCCCATAAACCATCAGCGGATGCATTTTGTGGTCAGAACAAACACACAGCTCTGTTAGCATAGCATTCAAGAGGATCACGACTTCATTTGTTTACTTTGCAATTGTTCATTCCTGTTGCCAACAGCAGAGGGAGCTACAGGTGAAGTTCAGATTTTAAGCTGGAAAATGTGAAATACTAATCCAAAAGTGACCAATAGCACGTTTAAAAGGAAACTAACACCACAAGATCATGGATAATATGGTAAATGTGTCCATGTTTAATTAGCAAACACACATTTATACACCAGCGCAGGCAAACACTGAGGCCGGGGGGGTGAGGTGTCTTGCCCAAACACACAACAACAGCATTTACATGTTTTTTAAGGGTTGCCAGATCTATTGACTTTATCAAGGAGTTAGGTGTTTTATGATTCAATTTAAATCAAGTTTATTTATAGAGCACATAAAAAAGCAGCTTTCTGACACTACATATTATGTTGTCATGAGAATGAAATAAAAAAATATTGACTATTTAAATGAAATGTGTTGTAATACAAGCAGATTTTCCAAGGTTATATTGTTAAAAAAGTTTCCTTCCTCCTCGGATATGGACACACTTATCTCTATCTGCGTCTAAAATGGGCCGAGCTTCGCGCAGGTGTTTGATGGTGAAGTTCTCACTAATGAGTCCTCCATGTTGTCTGCGGTTCAGAGAGTCTGATCTGATCTGTTTTTCCACTAACAACAGAAGGTGTGAGCCAATTACTATATGTTCAATGTAAACAACAGCGCTGTGTCAGTGGTGGCCCAGATGTGCATCTACAGCACAGGCCTCGTGTGGGTCACCATGTTACTGTACTCGAGGGGGTTTGTACAGTATGCTTCAGTGTCTGCGCCGTGAAAAGCAAAACAAAAGATAATGTGTAAGTAGCAATCCAACAGCGTTATCATTACTGGAGTGAGAGTAAGAGCTAAGAACAGAGACAAGTTTATATGAAGGTTTTTAGCATTAAGAAAATGAGTTCTTAACAAAAAATGTGGAAGAACAAACCCTCAGCCCACGACGTGTCTCTTAACTTTAGACCATAAACTGTATACATAAATGGACAGAGCTAACCCGCTAGCAGCCACGTTCCGAACAGAAAGTGATCATGAGCCTGCTTCCTGCTCCATCGACTCTGGCTCTAATTCACTTTCTATTGAAAAACTGTGTCTCTCTCTCTGTACCTGCTGCTGTCAGACTCGTCATTTTGGTCTTAAATGTTCGTATTAATCTTTTACATGATCCTGGGGTTTTTATTTCACTGTTGTGTCTGTAAATCAACCTATGAACATTAATAACAGACAAATCAGGTCCTTCTTTTCCCGAGGTCACTCTCACTAGCTTTAACAACAGGTTTGATTGACAGCGTTGTGAAGCTCCCGTTCTCTGCTGAACCAGCGGTGTGGACGGGAAGGGGCGTTACCTTCAACAGCCTCGCTCTGGATTGGCTCTTTGGTTGCTATGATACTCACGGTCTTGGTTCCAAACATGCACCTCTGCTCCAGCCTCGATGAGCTTCATTTGGAGCTGACGCTGTGGGTGACGTCACACTCACTTGGCCTGTGGTTTAGATGCATTTTTTTTTCAATATTATGTGAACACAACTGTAAATGAGGAATTTGTTTGCTTAACCCTTTTGTGCCGGATTTGCAGTTGTGGACTTTCCATTACTGTAACTCTGCAACCAATTGTACTATCATGTGTGCATCAGAGGAAAGATAAGGATGGATATGCAAAATAGAGGTAGTGGTGTGAAAAAAGGCAAAAGTACATGCTGATACTTACTTAAACATGTTTTTTATGACAAAAAAAAAAAAAAACAGAGGCAAACTATTAATGTCAAAAGAACAGCTGTCAAAAAAAAAAAAAAACCTAGGCAATCTATAATGGTCTATAATGTGCTCACTCCTTAAAGAGCCTCATGCCTCTGCTTTGAGACGCCGTTTGAATTTACACGAAGCACAGTTGGTTGCAGAGTTACGATAATGGAGAGTCTGCAACCGAGAGTCTATCGGCGATGATAGCGTCTGACACCTTAGGGTTAATTAAGAGAGAGAAGTCTTAGAATCTTCTTGAAGTGGGAGTTGTGAGCATTTTCTAAGAGGCCCTACGTTACAAACGAAGTGTCCATGGGAAAAATACTTAACCCACTGAGAGCAGGTGAATGGAGCCTTGATGTGAAATGCTTTGACTCTATAGAAAATCACTACATCAATACTGCTGTTACGACCTGCTCTGCCAGGGTTAGGGAAGTAACAAATAAAACAAGATGTTAAAATAGTATAAATAAAGTTGTAATTTAATGTACACGATTTTAAAAAGGCAAATTTAACAAAGGTGGTCGATTTAAATTAAATTAAAGTTGCGTAAATGTATAAACAAAAGAACCAAGAAACCAAAAGTAACAGGTTTAACAGATAATAGTGACACAATAAGAGATACATAACACCATAAAAACTACAAGTGTCCCAAAATAAACACGAGTCACATAAACCTACAAACAGAACCGAGAGACAACACAAGAGATCTGTGTGATCCCTCCGTGCGCCCCCTAAAGGAGGAGTGTGATCCCTCTGTGCGCCCCCTAAAGGAGGAGTGTGATCCCTCTGTGCGCCCCCTAAAGGAGGAGTGTGATCCCTCTGTGCGCCCCCTAAAGGAGGAGTGTGATCCCTCTGTGCGCCCCCCCTAAGGAGGAGTGTGATCCCTCTGTGCGCCCCCTACAGGAGGAGTGTGATCCCTCTGTGCGCCCCCTAAAGGAGGAGTGTGATCCCTCTGTGCGCCCCTAAAGGAGTGTGATCCCTCTGTGCGCCCCCTAAAGGAGGAGTGTGATCCCTCCGTGCGCCCCCTACAGGAGGAGTGTGATCCCTCTGTGTGCCCCCTAAAGGAGTGTGATCCCTCCGTGCGCCCCCTACAGGAGGAGTGTGATCCCTCTGTGCGCCCCTACAGGAGGAGTGTGATCCCTCTGTGTGCCCCCTAAAGGAGTGTGATCCCTCCGTGTGCCCCTACAGGAGGAGTGTGATCCCTCTGTGCGCCCCTACAGGAGGAGTGTGATCCCTCTGTGCGCCCCCTAAAGGAGGAGTGTGTGATCCCTCTGTGCGCCCCCTAAAGGAGGAGTGTGATCCCTCCGTGCGCCCCTTAAAGGAGGAGTGTGATCCCTCCGTGCGCCCCCTAAAGGAGGAGTGTGATCCCTCTGTGCGCCCCCTAAAGGGGGAGTGTGATCCCTCTGTGCGCCCCCTAAAGGAGAAGTGTGATCCCTCCGTGCGCCCCTTAAAGGAGGAGTGTGATCCCTCTGTGCGCCCCCTACAGGAGGAGTGTGATCCCTCCGTGCGCCCCCTAAAGGAGGAGTGTGAGGTTCAGCCTTCACTGCGCCTGTTATAATGTTATTAGGCCCGAGCCGGAGACAACGTCCCGGCGAGGGACTCATTAAAACCGCGTCCGAAACGGGGAAAATGGCAAAAATCAAGTGGTTAACACGCCCCGACATGCCAGTGAGTGGTGTCAAAAATTAGAACTCGCCAAGCTCTAATTGTCACCGAAGACCGCAAAAAAAAATAACGAAAGACGACTCGGTAGCGCCACCTCAAACTTTGATTTTCATGGGGCCAATGGGAGCCCGACTCGGAAAAAAGTGAATCTAAAAATCTGAAAGTCACATCAAAAAATAGAACATGTCGGGACATGACAAAAATTATATTATGGCCCCGCCCTAAAATGTACAGGAAGTCGGCCATATTGGATCAAACCCGGTGATGACAAAAGCGCACACTCTCACATTCAGGACATCTCCTCGCACAGTTTTCATCACAAACACTTCAAATTTGGCCAAAACCCACTAAACCCATGTGAGATTAAAAATCATCAATTATATTTGAATATGACTTTGGGTGTGGTCATGGTGAATTTTACACAAAATAGCAATTTTTGGAATATTTCAATAAAATATTTCTCGTCTACACATTTTTTGTTGGGAAAACGCTAATACAGCGTTTATGCACATTTATGAGCTGAACACAATGATATGCAAATCATGGCTTTATCTCACAAAATGACTCTCTAGCGCCCCCGTCAAATTTCATTTTCAAAAATTCATAGAAGACAATCGATTTGTCATGGACTTGTCTAAAAAATCACAGGGGCCTTATTTGTGATGGGGCACAATGTGAGAAAGTCACATGACTGTAGCTTTTATGGTTTAGGAGGAAAAAAAATGGGAGGAAAAAAAAATTTCCATTATTATTCTTCTTCTTCTTCTTATTATTTTGGTTGCCGGATTGAAGCCATTTTTGACCCCCTGAACGTTAACGAAAACTCAATTTTATTGCACCCAAAATTCAAGGTTGGTGAAAAATTTATTATTTTGATGGTCAGAAAAATTAACATTTCAAAATGACTCAGTAGCGCCACCTCAAAAATCAAAATACATTACGGCAATGACAGACCTTTTTCATCGTAGACAATTTAAATTTGGTAGAACCATAGAACATGTCAAGACAAGTAGAAAATGATATTATGACCCCACCCTAAACCCTACAGGAAGTCGGCCATTGTGGGCGGAACCCCATTTTTTTGAAATTTTAACTCTCACGTTTGGATTTTTTATGGCATGGATTTTAATTCAACAAACTTGCAAATTGGTCAACATGAACTAGAACCTTGTGGAATTATAGCTGACTGTCTTGGATTTTTCTACATCTTAAAATGTGGGCGTGATCATCCTGCAAAGAAAAAAAGGCATTTTTTTAAGTTTTAAATTGCGTGTAACTCAAACATGCAGTGTCCTATTTCCCGGCATTAATATACATTTTGTTCAAAATGTTGATCTGAATCCATAGATATACAATGTACATAAGTCAGACATGACATTGCTCCACAGCGCCCCCTTGAACTTTTGAATGGGACCAAAAAACATTACTTTGTCAAAAACATTTGAAATTTGACACAGACATCTAGCTAAACATCCTGAACAAAAAATCCAATGAGAACATACCTCTATTTATAAGCATGTTACCGTGGTAATGTCATAAATGTGTCATTGAAATGAATGGGGTTCAGAGTACTGGACTTTGTTGTCGACTAAATAGATGCTCTGCACTAATCCAACTATGACCTAAACTTCAAGGTTGGCAAAAAAATGTGTAATTTGATGTGCAAAAAAATTAATGTTTCAAAATGACTCAATAGCGCCACCTCAAAGTTCAAAATACATTACGGCAATGACAGACCTTTTTCATCGTAGACAAATGAAATTTGGTAGAACCATAGAACATGTCAAGACAAGTAAAAAATTATATTATGACCCCACCCTAAACCCTACAGGAAGTCGGCCATTGTGGGCGGAACCCCATTTTTTGGAAATTTTAACGTTCACGTTTGGATTTTTTACGCCATGCCATGGATTTTCATTCAAGAAACTTATAAATTGGTCAAAATGAACTAGACCCATGTGGGATTAAAGATGACTCATTTGGATTTTTCTAAGTCATAAAATGTGGCGTGGTCAGCCTGCTAATAAAAAAGCAATTTTTTTTTACTTTTAAAAAGCGCGTAACTCAAACATGCAGGGTCCTATTTCCCGGCATTAATATACGTTTTGTTCAAAATGTTGAACTGAACGCACGGACATACAATTTATATAAGTCAGATATTACATTGCTCCACAGCGCCCCCTTGAACTTGATTTTCATGGGGCCTATGGGAGCCCAACTCGGAAAAAAGTCGACCTAAAAATCTCAAACTCAGGTCAAAAAATAGAACATGTCGGGACATGACAAAAATGATATTATGGCCCTGCCCTAAAATGTACAGGAAGTCGGCCATATTGGATCAAACCCGGGAACGACAAAAGCGCACACCCTCACATTCAGGACATCTCCTCGCACAGTTTTCATCACAAACACTTCAAATTTGGCCAAAACCCACTAAACCCATGTGAGATTAAAGATCATCAATTATATTTGAATATGACTTTGGGTGTGGTCATGGTGAATTTTATACAAAATAGAAAATTTTGGAATATTTCAATAAAATATTTCTCTTTGACACATTTTTTGTTGGGAAAACGCTAATACAGTGTTTATGCACATTTGGGAGCTGAACACAATGATATGCAAATCATGGTGTTATCTCACAAATTGACTCTCTAGCGCCCTCTTCAAATTTCATTTTCAAAAATTCATAGAAGACAATCGATTTGTCGTGGACTTGTGAAAAAATTCACAGGGGCCTTATTTGTGATGGGCCACAATGTGAGAAAGTCACATGACTGTAGCTTTTATGGTTTAGGAGAAAAATAATGGTTCAAAAATGAGTTTCCGTTATTCTTCTTCTTCTTTATTATTTTGGTCCAGGCCATTTTTGACCCCCTGAACATTAACGAAAACTCACTTTTATTGGACCCAAATTGAAGGTTGGTGAAAAATTTGTGTTATTTTGAAGTTTGTTAGCAAAAATATTCAAAAATGACACGCTAGCGCCCCCTTACAACCACCATTCATTTTTTGGCAAAATTTCTCATAGACATGTAAAAATTTGGGACATCCCCCCCACCTTTCAATACTGAAAAAAAAAGCCAATGACAACATACCTCTATCTACAACTATGTTTACCGTGGTAACGTCATAAATGTGTCATTGAAATGAATGGGGGTTCAGAGTACTGGACTTTGTTGCCGACTAAATAGATGCTCTGCACTAATCCAACTGTGACCTAAATGTCAAGGTTGGTGAAAAAATGTGTAATTTGATGTGCAAAAAAATTAATGTTGCAAAATGACTCAATAGCGCCACCTCAAAGTTCAAAATACATTACGGCAATGACAGACCTTTTTCATCATAGAAAAATGAAAATTTGGTAGAACCATAGAACATGTCAAGACAAGTAAAAAATTATATTATGACCCCACCCTAAACCCTACAGGAAGTCGGCCATTGTGGGCGGAACCCCATTTTTTTTGAAATTTTAACTCTCACGTTTGGATTTTTTAAGCCATGGATTTTAATTTAAAAAAATTGAAAATTGGACAAAGTGAACTAGACCCATGTGGGATTAAAAGCCACTCCCTTAAATTTTTCTAAGTAATAAAATGTGGGTGTAGCCAACATGCAAAGAAAAATGGCGTTTTTTCAAGTATTAAATTGCACCTAACGCAAACATGCAGTGTCCTGCTAACCGGCATTAATATACATTTTGGTCACAATGTTCATCTGAACCTAATGATATACAGTTTACATAGATGAGACAATCCATTGCTCCACAGCGCCCCCTGGAAATTTTGAATGGGACTCACAAAATTTTACTTTTTCAAAAACATTTGAAATTTGGCATGGACATCCCTATTCCCATACTGAACAAAAAAGCCAAAGAGCACATACCTCTATTTGTAAGTGTGTTGCCATGGCAACGACCGACATTTCTCATTGAAATACATGGGTTTTGGTTAACTGGGATGAAAAAAAAAAACCTTTGTCATGGACCATCGAAATTTGGTACACATATTCCACTCATCACTGAACAAAAAAGCCAATGAAGACATACCTCTATTTCCTACCGTGCAGGTGTGAAAATGTCATAAATGCTCTCATTGGAATGAATGGAGTAGTATTACTCAGTCGCTGTTTTTGGTGGGAGGGGCGATGTAAGCGGGAACGAGAGGCGCGAACTCCACGGTCGCGTGAACCCCGCGGTCGCGTGAACCCCGCGGTCGCAAGGGTGGCGAGGGCCTTTATCACTGCTTGCAGTTTTAATTGTTGTTGAAATAGTTTTGTATTGTCAGTCCACACCTACTTTCCCTGTCACGAGACAATACAGGTTGTTGATTGGTGAGATTGGAGGTGTCCGATCTGTAGACCCACAGTGAGTGTGACAGCTTCAGCTCCAGACAAATGAAGCTCATCGAGGCCAGAGCAGGTGTAGCGGCTAATCTGGGGCAGAGTTCGGACCACGAGTATCAGAGCAACCAAAGAGCCAACACGGAGAGAGGCTGTCGAAGGGAACGACCCGTCTCATCTGCACCTCTGGTTTAGCAAAAAGCAGGAGCTTAGCAACGCTTGTCAATCAAACCTGTTGCTAACACTAACAGGAGCGACCTCGGGGAAAGAAGGACCTGATGTGTCTGTTATTAATGTTCATATGTTGATTTACAAACACAATAGTGAAATAAAAACCCCAGGATCATGTAGAGGGTTAATACAAACATTTAAGACCAAAATGAGTCTGAAGCAGCAGGGACAGAGAGAGACACAGTTTTTTACGCAGAAAGTGAATTGGAGCCAGAGTTGATGGAGCCGCTCATGATCATTTCCTGTTTGAAACGCGGCTGCTCGCAGGTGAGCTCTGTCCATCTATTTACAGTCTGTGGGTGAAACTCACATTGTGCTTGGTGAGGTTGGAGATGTTGCTGGCGATGGCCTGGAGCCAGTCCAGACAGTCGTCTGCGGTTTGGAACTGGACGACTCCACTGCACACCCCGTCCACAGCTATCACCTGGAAGGCGTTTTTCCTGAGAACAAAAAGCCAAAGATAGACACTGGAGTTAGCCACACGAGCTTTTGAATGTTTTTACTGCGGTGAATCGCTCCCAGAGGAGGCCGACACTTACCTGCAGTGTCGTCTTCTCAAACACACTGTTCTGCTGTTTCGTCTAAGGTCAAACCACATCTCCACATAAAAGATGAATATTGTATTTCCAAACTTTCAAAACTTACTTTCCTTTGAGGTGGCTATTTTTAGAATTTGAAAGAGACGTGCAAAGAAGCTTCTTAGAGCATTTTATATTTTAAAATACTGTTCTACGGCAGCATTATGTTGTTCTTAAAAATAAAACCATGTTTGTTGTTTTATTCATCCACTTTAAGACAAGAAACATGGAATGAGAATCAAAAACAAGTTCATTTACTCCACTGAACATACTCGTGTGAACATGATCTGTGAGAACTCATACATACACAATGATATTCAGCAGTGGTAGAAGAAGTACTCAAGTACTTTAGTAAAAGTATTATAAATGTACATCAAGAGTAAAACGTAAAAGTATTTCACACAAGTGCTGTTCATTTCTTAAAGTGTAAATATAGTGATGATGTAATACTGATTCTTCTGAATTTTGTGTATTTATTTTTGTTTTGCTTAAAGCTGAAGCTTGAACTTGAAAACTTTAGTCAGGATGTTTCCATGAACATGGTAAAAACAACTCCTCAGATCATATGAAAAGTACTTTTACTTTTCAGTCCAGAAATGAAATGTAGTGAAAGTACAGATACTGCTCTCAAATGTACTAGTAATGTAATTTAATGTAAAAGTAAAAAGTACATGATCTAAAATGTACTTGAAAAAAAAAATAAATTTACTTCACCACTTTTACTTCATTTCTTTCCAGCTCTGACCCACAGTATATTTTAAAAGACGTCAGTTTGGTTAAACATCACGTCACTGTGTCGACTGGTTCCATCAGTTTTTTAAATAAAAGGTAAAAAGTCTTTGGTATTTAACTTCTACAGTCCAACAATTTAAAATGTGTTGTTTTGAATATTTCCTACCCCTTCTTGTGACACAGCTTTAACAATATTTTAAGAATAGTATTAATCAGAAATACCTTGGTGTTGAAAAAACTAAATGGCAGAACATGTATTGAAAATAGTCAGTGAGAAAAACTAAATATTTAAAAAGACATTGGCTGTGTCTGAATGTCCCTCCTGCATCAGACTGTAGAGCCTCTCACAGAGTCACTCGGCAGGTCAGGTGACTCGGGTCAGGTGACTCGGGTCAGGTGACTCGGGTCAGGTGACAGGGGTCAGGTGACTTGGGTCAGGTGACTCGGGTCAGGTGACAGGGGTCAGGTGACTCGGGTCAGGTGACTCGGGTCAGGTGACAGGGGTCAGGTGACTCGGGTCAGGTGACTCGGGTCAGGTGACTCGGGTCAGGTGACTCGGGTCAGGTGACTCGGGTCAGGTGACTTGGGTCAGGTGACTCGGGTCAGGTGACTCGGGTCAGGTGACTCGGGTCAGGTGACTCAGGTCAGGTGACTCGGGTCAGGTGACTCGGGTCAGGTGACTCGGGTCAGGTGACTCGGGTCAGGTGACTCGGGTCAGATGACTCTAGGTGAAAAAGTATAATTTAAACTCTGATAAAAGTTGGTTTGTGTCATAAATAATGATCAGATTGGCACAAGTCTTTATGGACTAATAATAATCAGACTTTAGTGGATCTCATGTAAACAGACTGGATATTTTAATCTGAGATGTGGAAATTATCTCTTTGTAAACAGCTCGAGCTAAAGTTTTTACACCGCAGCAGTTTATTTCAGAGAGTTTTATTCATAACCAGGATCCACAGTGAGATAAACCACAGCGTCTGCTTCATTCAGCCGTGGTGTGTCCAGTTAAAGACGTGTTGTCACGCTGTTGTTTTTCTGACTCTCCCAGTGCATTGTGGTCTATACTGTCCGCTCCACTGACCACTCATGCCCACTACTTTTCAAGGTGCATTGAGAAAAATTGCACTACTTTTTCATCAACTAGACATTCAGACGCCACCAAAAATGGTGTGACTCCTAAACAGTGCCCCCTGCAGGAGGAGTGTGGACACTCAGACACAGCCCTGGTTTACACGGCTCTTATGTGCTAAAGATGCTAGTAATAATGGAAACTACACAAACTCAGAAAATGCTCTGATCTAAAGCTGAATTTCCGCTGCTTATCTAAACTGTTCTCTTTAAAGTCGCTGTACCTGATTTTTACTCTTCAAAACGTGAAAAACAGAAGTAGTTAGTTTTAAAGAGTTTGCAGTGGTCCAAAGTTATTCCTCACTTACCTTATGCATTTTGAACATCCTAATTATTCACTACAATGAGTTTATAAGCAGATTTCACAACTTAGAGCAGCCAGAGCGGAGTTGTACCATCACGGCAACAACAACTAGCATGCTGATGGCACACTTGATTCTCAGATGATGATTAGATGTAGACAGTACACAGCGGAAGGTCTGCTTTTGTGATATAACTGTACAGGGAGCAAAACAAATGCTCAAATACAGCCGCTTTAATGAAACTGTCCACTAGGGCGGCACAGGAAAAATATGAAACTGCAGATTTACTATTTATGTTTTGATTAAAGGATGAGGTTTTAAGTTCATGTTTCAACTGTGACCAACAGAACTGAGAAAAAAAGGAAATTTGAACTGACAAACTAATTACAAGGATCACATTTCACAACATGTTTGTACAGGCTGAAACTACAGAGTTAGTTTTATGCAGATGGGAGATTTAGCTGTTTGTGGAGGAAATCATGATACTTAAAGGTCCTACATGACACAAAAGTGACTCTTGTAGCTTTAAGCCACATTATAATTCCTCAAAAACAGACCTGGAGTTGTATTTTTTTTCATTCACATATGTTTGAGTAACAATTTATTATTAGTCTGTCTACTCAAGCTCAAAATGCTTTATTCTACCTTGTGATGTCATGAAGTGGTAGTTTGCAAGTTAATAGCTGCTCTTCCATTCTGTAGAGATTGGCAACTTCAGGTCTGAAATCATACAAATGATTCTAGTGAAGGTGTGTGGAGTTTAAAAACACAGTGGAGCACTTCCTGTATTACCACATGATGACATCACAAGGTGGAACAGAGTGTTTTCTGTTTTAGAAAGGAGCCTAAATGTGCAGGGTTTGTGTGTTAAACAAAACACAACTCCAGGTTTGTGACGAGGAAGCAACAGTAGAACAGATCAAAAACATGGTCTAATATGGGCGGTTGTATTAAGGTCGTACCCAGAATGCATCACTCACCTGCAGACGTCCGAGCCCGGCGTGTACTGGGACAGGCGGGAGTGGAGCAGGGGGATGAGGCGGAGGTCCACCCATCTCTTCTCCCAGCGCAGGCCTGGGGACGTGGGCCACGACGAGCAAGACAGCGTGTCCTGGAACAGCCAACAAAAGCAATTTACACGAGCCGCTTCACACAGGGCAGAGGTCAGAGGTCACCCGGGGGTCAGAGGTCACCCGGGGTCAGAGGTCACCCGGGGGTCAGAGGTCACCCGGGGGTCAGAGGTCAGAGTGCAGGACGCTGATTCATCCACATGGAGTAAAATGGATGAAGAATGGAGCTCATTAAGAAATGTTCATAGTAGTTTTAATCTGTATTTAATCTGATCAGAAAATATTTTAGTGCGTTGTAAAAATAAATAAAGAAATAAACAGAGTTATTATTTTTATGAAGCAAACAATTTCTTTTGTTTTTTTATTAATTAATTTCGAGAAAATATGAGATGATTTATAATGTAATAATAAAAACTGCTCAATTGGTGAGTGTTTGTCCACTGATCTGAAGGTTTGGCGGTTTTCAACCACAGATGAACACTGTCATTGTGTCCTTAGGCAAGACACTTATCCCACTTCGCCTCCAGTGTCTGTGCACTGCTGTGTGAAGAGTAAACTGTCACATTTTTATACAGAGTTTTTCACCTTTAAAGCACAAAGCTCTTTACATCAAGGAACCACTCACACATTCATACACACTCACACTCACACACACACACACTCACACTCACGCACACAGTCATACACACACACACACACACACTCACGCACACAGTCATACACACATTCATACACACACTCACACACATTCATACACACTCTCACACACACACACACACACACACACACACACACTCACGCACACATTCATACACACACACACACACGCACTCACTCACACATTCATACACACACACACACACACATTCATACACACACACACTCATACACACATGCGCACACGCACACACACATTCATACACACTTTCATTCATACATACACACACTCACACACACTCATACACACACACACACACATTCAGACACACTTTCATACACACACTCACACACACACACTCATACGCACACACACACACATTCATACACACTTTCATACACACACACACACTCACACACACACATTCATACACACACTCTCTCTCACACACACACACACACACATTCATACACACACACACACACACATTTATACACACATACATACACACACTCACACACACACACACACACACATTCATACACACATTCATACACACATTCACACACACACATTCATACACACATTCATACACACATTCATACACACAAACACACACACACACACACACATTCACACACACACACACACACACACACATTCACACACACACACACACACACACACACACACACACACACACATACACACACACACACACTCGTACACAGACACGGGGGCGAGGGACGTTCAGTGTCTTGCCCAATGACACAATGACAGTATTCATCTGCAGGAGCTGAAATCACACCTCCAACCTGTGGGTCAGTGGATCTGACAGTTCAACCAATGATGTTCATGTCAAAAGTGGGATTTGAACCACCAACCTTCAGTCTTGAAGTTAGAAAAGTGTTATACAAAATGTGACTGTTTCACATTTACCATCATATTTTTTCTAACATAATGACTTTTGTGATGTAAATAAAATATCCTGTCAGCTTTATCTTAACCTCATCAACATGTGTGAAGATGTCTGTGTGAAGATGTCTGTGTGAAGATGTCTGTGTGAAGATGTGTGTGAAGATGCCTGTGTGAAGATGTCTGTGTGAAGATGTCTGTGTGAAGATGTCTGAGTGAAGATGTCTGTGTGAAGATGTCTGTGTGAAGATGTGTGTGAAGATGCCTGTGTGAAGATGTCTGAGTGAAGATGTCTGTGTGAAGATGTCTGTGTGAAGATGTCTGTGTGAAGATCTGTGTGAAGATGTGTGTGAAGATGTCTGTGTGAAGATGTCTGTGTGAAGATGTCTGTGTGAAGATGTCTGTGTGAAGATGTCTGTGTGAAGATGTGTGTGTGTAGATGTCTGTGTGAAGATGTCTGTGTGAACATGTCTGTGTGAAGATGTGTGTGTGTAGATGTCTGTGTGAAGATGTCTGTGTGAAGATGTCTGTGTGAAGATGTCTGTGTGAAGATGTGTGTGTGAAGATGTCTTTGTGAAGATGTCTGTGTGAAGATATCTGTGTGAAGATATCTGAGTGAAGATGTGTGTGTGAAGATGTCTGTGTGAAGATGTCTGTGTGAAGATGTCTGTGTGAAGATGTCTGTGTGAAGATGTCTGTGTGAAGATATGTGTGTGTGTAGATGTCTGTGTGAAGATATCTGTGTGAAGATGTCTCTGTGAAGATGTCTGTGTGAACATGTCTGTGTGAAGATGTGTGTGTGTAGATGTCTGTGTGAAGATGTCTGTGTGAAGATGTCTGTGTGAAGATGTCTGTGTGACGATGTCTGTGTGAAGATGTCTGTGTGAACATGTCTGTGTGAACATGTCTGTGTGAAGATGTGTGTGTGTAGATGTCTGTGTGAAGATGTCTGTGTGAAGATGTCTGTGTGAAGATGTCTGTGTGACGATGTCTATGTGAAGATGTCTGTGTGAAGATGTCTGAGTGAAGATGTCTGTGTGAAGATGTCTGTGTGAAGATGTCTATGTGAAGATGTCTGAGTGAAGATGTCTGTGTGAAGATGTCTGTGTGAAGATGTCTGTGTGAAGATCTGTGTGAAGATGTCTGTGTGACGATGTCTGCGTGAAGATGTGTGTGTGAAGACGTCTGTGTGAAGACGTCTGTGTGAAGATGTCTGTGTGACGATGTTTGTGTGAAGATGTCTGTGTGAAGATGTCTGTGTGAAGATGTCTGTGTGAAGATGTCTGTGTGAAGATGTCTGTGTGACGATGTCTGTGTGAAGATGTCTGTGTGAAGATGTCTGTGTGAAGATCTGTGTGAAGATGCCTGTGTGAAGATGTCTGAGTGAAGATGTCTGTGTGAAGATGTCTGTGTGAAGACGTCTGTGTGAAGACGTCTGTGTGAAGATGTCTGTGTGAAGACGTCTGTGTGAAGATGTCTGTGTGAAGATGTCTGAGTGAAGATGTCTGTGTGACGATGTCTGTGTGAAGATGTCTGTGTGAAGATCTGTGTGAAGACGTCTGTGTGAAGATGTCTGTGTGAAGACGTCTGTGTGAAGATGTCTGTGTGAACCCTCAGTCGTCCAGGTCTGATTTTATAGCAAAACACCAAGTTAAAATCTGTCAACGGGACAAATCTAAGCTAACTACACTGAAACTGTTAACAACTATTGTCTCTAGTTTCAGCTGGAGCTACCCTACTCAGCCCTTAATGACCCTGCTTCAGCTGGAGCTACCATATTTTCAGCCTTTAACGACCCTGCTATTGTTCTCATTGTTCTGGGTCTGAGGATGGAGTTGTAGATGAGGGAGAGATTATCCTATTCGTTAAGGTCTGAGTAGGGTAGCTCCAGCTGAAACTAGAGACAGATAGATATAAGGCAGTGGTCACCAGCTTCTGATCAGAACTGAAGAAGTGGATGAGCAGCAAAACCTCTTCACTCCCACAACGATTTGTCCAGTTGACAGATCTTTTGCTACAACTGTGTATAATCCACACATAGAGCAACAGAAGAGTAGGACATATAGTGAATTTTATCAAGATGGAGTTAAATATTACAACAACTACAACTATTACAACAACTACTACCACTACTACTATAACTACTATTACTACTACAAGTACTACAATTGAAGAGTACATGTAAAGTGTTTTTTTATGAGGATGGGATGGATATATATTTTGATAGCAGTAAAATACACTTGACTTTTGAAAATACCACTATATTCAGAGTAAACGCCAAGCCTCCGATGACTTTTTCAAATGGCACTTATCTGTTTTTGCAAATAAACTCCTCAGATTATGAAGCATTAGGCGGCTGGGACTGTGAGTAGCTTCCTCAAATAACAGCACATATAAATGCAACCATTCAAGTTTCTCCGTTTGATTTATCACCGTCTCAAAGCTCTTTTTTCACCGACCCGAAAACAGTTCATTCTCGTCTAGTTTGGTCAATACTCTTTTTGTGTTTCATTGGAGCGTTGAAAAACTGTCTATGTCTCTCACTCGTAATTATAATGTCGATTATGTGTTGAGCCAGATCACACTGGGAGGTAAAGAGGAGATTCTCTCAGTCTGAAGACCCTGAAAGCTTCACTACGTCTTTTCTGGAGGAGAATCTGCCACCTGGTCGTCTCCACGGAGATGTAAGGCTCCACATCGTGTCATTGAACTCATCTATCCCAATGGAGACAGGCAGGTGGCAGCATCGGGCCAAGTCACGAGTCAGCTCTGTGGAGGAATGAATCCACTCATAGTTTTCCAAAAAAGTTACTTCAAATTTAACACCATCTGGCTCAACATTACAGACATAAACATCTGTATGGACAACTACAACAACTACTAACTACTACTACTACTACTACTACTACAAAATCTAGTATAACAACAACAACTACTACTACTACAGTTACAACTACTAGTACAACTACTATTACAACAACTCCTACTCTAACAACTGCCTACAACAACTACAACTACAACAACAACTACTAATACTACTACTACAACAGCTATTACAACAAGTACTACTAGTACTACTACTATTGCAACAACTACTACTATTACAACTACTGTAACAACTACAGCTATAACTACAACTAGAACAACTATAACTACTGCAATTACAACTACTATAACTACAAAAACTACAACTACTACAGCTAGAACTCTAATTAAAACTACAATTACTAGTAGTACTAGTACTATTACAACAACTACTACTACCACCACTAGCACTCCACCACTATATAACTCCAAAGTTATAGTACAGTACAGGGTTGTTTTGTACAACTACGTGTTTACCGTATTGTTGGGATGGTAGTTGAGGTGCAGACCGCTGTCACACAGAGGAGAGGAGGTTCCCTGCTCTGGTCACTGGGGATACCTGCAAAAAACACACAACAAACACACACATGACACTCACGCCCAAACACAACAATCAAAAATAAATCAGAGCAACCCGTCTGTCTGCGCCCGCCGCCCCCGCTAACGCGCCCGCCGCTCCCGCTAACGCGCCCGCCGCTCCCGCTAATGCCGGCCTACATTTGTGTGCTGTCTATCCACGTCTTCTTTATTTCCATGCAGTGTGTTTGTGCTCCAGATGCAGAGGCGGGTTTAATGAGCGCTCTGACAGCGAGCCCCTTCGGGCTGGAGTCTCCGGGACGACCACAAAAGGCAGACAGGTTCATTATTGGGCTTTCAGTGACAGCTCATTTGGGCCGTGATAAAGGAAACATCTGAATACATTTTATCAAGTCATTATGATCCTTAATTATAAGTCTCATCTTAAATCTAAAAGGCTGCAGAGAGCGCAGGTCCTCACCAAGGCATTAGAACTGTGCCGCAATGTTTTGGATGTAACTGAGCCAGACAAGGCAACACTGTATTCCACTTTTACACAAAATCTACATGTGTTCTTATAAATCCACTAAAACACTACTACTAGTACTACTACTGCTCCTACTACTACTAGTACTGTTCCTAGTACTGCTCCTAGTACTACTACTACTACTACTAGTGCTACTACTACTACTAGCTACTACTAGTGCTACTACTACTACTAGCTACTACTAGTGCTACTACTGCATCTACTACAACAACTACCACTACAACAATTACTACAATGACTACTAGTACAACTACTACTACAGTTATAACTATTACATCTACTACAGCAAATCTACAACAATTACTACAATGACTGCTAGTACAACAACTACTACAGCAAGTACAACCACACCAGTGACGTGCGTCAGGTGACGACAGGTGAGGCACTGCCAGAGGCACAGAGAAAAAAATGAATGAAATGGTTATCTTTACCCAATAATTTGTACTATAAAGTTATTTTCTATTTAACTTTGCAATTTTATTCTTTCTTTTACTCAAAATCGCTGAATTTTTACATTTACCATTGAAATCCTGACAAGAGACACGAGGTGAGGCACCGTGTTTATGAAGGAAACACAACAAAATAAACCGTTATGCTGTGAAGCTGCTAGCGTTAGCCGCTTACATTAGCTGGAGCCTGTTAACAAAGAGATAATTTCTTCATCTCAGATAAAAAAATAATAATCCATGTGAGATCCAGTTTGACATAAACTTGTCTGATTATTATTAGTCCATAAAGACTTGTGCCAGTCCAATCGGATCAGGATTAATGACACAAATCAACCTTTATCCGAGTCACATGACCTGAGTGTCGTGAGCTGTGAGTCTGTGAATGAGGCTCTGCAGAGTCTGATAAAGCGAGTGGGGCTGTGGAGCGAGGGGTCAGGGGCTCCTGTCAGGAGGGCAGGAGGGCTCTTGTATGTTCTCCTTTTATTTCATGAATCTACTGGTGTTCTGACCGCTGGAACTCCCATGACCTCCAAAAGTCTCACATTAAATATATATTCCAGCCTGTTTGCAGCTGTGTGGACCCTGTGTCCATGTGGAGCCATGTCAGATGCAGCAGACACACAGCCGGTATACATAATACATGAAGAAAACATCAGGAGCTATAGGAAGAGGTGGAGACTTGCAGAGGTGGGACTTTTGATTTTCTTTCATGGAGCTGTTCATTTCTAAAGACTGACTGATCAGCAGAGGTGGAGTACTTGTATTTTTGTCAGTCAGAATTTATACCTGTATTTGACCTTGTAACTAACTTAAATTCTACAGGCTCTAATCAATGACATTTTTAAAACATGTGAGTCCAGTCCATATCCCCATCGTCCTATTGCAGCTGTGTGTCATGCATCTCTGCTCCTTTCTATAAATTAAAACCACAGACTTTATAAAAAAGTGGACTAAGTAAGTGTGACGTTACCCCACAGACAGTTCGGCTCCAGTCAGGCAATAAGCTCATCGAGGACAGAGCAGGTATAGGGGCTAATTTGGAGCCAGATTCCATATTTGGTTGCTATGATACTCAAGTCAGAGTCCCAAAGAGCCAATCTGGAGCGGAGGCTGTTGAGGTAACGACCCCTTCCTGCCCACACCACTGGTTTAGCAGGTGAGCGAGCGCTTAGCATCTCTGTCAATCAAACCTGTCGCTAACGCTAGTGGGAGTGACCTCGGGGAAAGAAGACGCCTGATTTGTCTGGTTTATTAATGTTCATATTTTGATTACAGAAACAATAGTGAAATAAAACACCCAGGATCATGTAGAGGTTTATACGAACATTTAAGACAACATGAGTCTTGACAGCAGCAGGTACAGAGATGAGGGGACACAGTTTTTACATAGAAAGTGAATTGGAGCCAGAGTCGTATGGAGCCCGTGCGTCCATGATCACTTCATATTTGGAACATTTGCGGCTAGCGTGGGTTGATCAAACACAAAACCTGTGTACTTTGAGCAGTATTCTTTATGCGTACTTATACTTTTACTTAAAGGCCCTGTATGTACACACGACCTCTGATCTGTTCGTAGTGATGTTTCCTCATCACAGACCGACCGGAGTCGTGTTTTTGTTTCATTCATATGTTTGACCATAAAACCTGCAGATTTACGCTGAGCTCTTCTCTCAAACTGAAAACACTCTGTTCCACCTTGTGATGTGCATCATGTGGTAATACAGGAAGTGCTCCACTGTGTTTTTTAAGCTCTCCAAAAACACCTTCACTGTAGAATAATTTGGATCATTTGAGTTCAGCTCTGGGAATCAACAATCTCTACTGAAACTAAAAGTGAAAAGGAGCTGTTCACT
>JAIEZT010000026.1:31487005-31492005 GCA_019594935.1 Periophthalmus modestus | reverse complement strand
GTTGGTTGCTATGATACGTGCTGTCAGTGCTGGGCTCCAAATTGGCCCCTATAACTGCTCCAGCCTTGATGAGCTTCATTTGACTAGAGCTGCAAAGCTCAAAATGCTCTGTTCCACCGTGTGATGTCATGAAGTGGTAGTTTTCAAGTGAACAGCTCCTTTTACCTTTAGTTCAGTAGTAGATTGGTGATTCCAGAGCTGAAATGATCCAAATGATTCTAGTGAAGGTGTGTGGAGTTTAAAAACACAGTGGAGCACTTCCTGTATTACCACATGATGACATCACAAGGTGGAACAGAGTGTTTCCTGTTTGAGAGAAGAACTCAGTCTAAATCTGCAGTTTTGTGTGTTAAACATGTGAGAATGAAACAAAACACAAGTCCAGGTCTGTCTGAGACGAGGAAACGACATTAGAACAGATCAGAACATATTGGCCCTTTAAACTGCGGCAGTTCCAAAGATAGAAAAAATATTGGCAGGTAAAATGATTCCTTCACGGAGCGACTCTTGGGATGTTTGACAAGAGAATGATCGATAAAGCTTGTTCAAACTTCATTTAGCGGAATCGGTTTGTAGAGCGCTATGTCGTGCTAATCGTCTGAGATCTTAATTACCTTGATGCTCAGGCCAAAGCCGCCGATGGTCTGTCTGCGGATGGTTACTGTCCTCTCCTAGAATGAAAAATAAGCTCGTCATAGCACAAGTGCTTACATAAAACATCACTGAGTCAAACTGAAAGACAAGCCCATATTAAACCCATCGAGGAGCCGCTGTGACTGTCAAACGAAAGGTGATGGGTCAAATACAACCCAAGTATTAAATGTAAAAATGGAACCTCGAGAAGATGTTTAAGTCTTGGAAATTATAATTATGTCTCAGAATTTGTCACATAGCAGGTCGTTCGTCAAAGTCACAGCCGTTTCATCAAAATGGTAATGAATCCAGAGGCTCCGACCGGCTCCTCCTCTGGCCAATCACATTCACTTTAGTTTTAATCATCATAATCGTGACTTCAAATGCCTGAGGGACATCTTTTTTTTACATTTTAAGTTTGATTTGTAAGGGTCTATGTTTCTTGGCTGGTCTGGGAACGTCTTAGGATCCCACCGGAGGAGCTGGAGGAAATGTCTGGGGTGATGGAAGTCTGGGAGTCCCTGCTTAGACTGCTGCCCCCATGACCCGGCCCCGGATAAGACACAGATGGATGGATTTGTGATTTACTTGTGTCCTTCAGTTAGTCAGTTCATTAAGTCAGTGGCAGAAGAAGTACTCCATTCTGTTAGTTCAGTAAAAGTACATGCACACGACAAGTAAAAGTATCACATGAAAAAATCCACTCAAGTAAAAAATATTTAAATTATCTAAATCTGTTTTTATTTGTATATTTCTGTTGGTCAAATTTTAAACGTGTTGAAAATAAACCTCAGCCATTTCAGCAGCTCTCACACAGTAATAAAAATACTTTTACTATACAGTCCAGTTCAAAAATGTAGTGGAGTAAAAAGTACAAATACTGCTCTCAAATGTACTCAAGTAAAAGTAAAATGTATACATTTTAAAATGCACTTAAGTAAAGTACAGACACTCAAACTGTATACTTAAGTACTGTACTTTACTACTTTTACTTCGTATATATATATATATATATATATATATATATATATATATATATATATATATATATATATATATATATATATATATATATATATATATATATATATATATATATATATATATATATATTATATATATATATATATATATATATATATATATTATATATATAAAAACAGGAGAAGGTTTGGCCTGAGGTCAGTTTTAATTCATTTCTGGCTCAGTGTTTCATTATGAATTCATCTTGGACATTTATAATGACAGATTAGTGATTTGGTCTCAGGTCTTTTCAGTCTGATTTCATGTTTATGTAGTATTTATGTATGTAGTACTAGTGTTTATGTAGTATTTATGTAGTACTAACAACCTCTGTCGAACTGTTTTACTCAATACTCAGGGATGGAGGACATACTATGAAAATGAATTTAGTTACAGAATACTGAATACCCAAATTAAAATGTATTTTGTGATGTATTCTGTTACATGGGCCAATCAGAGTACTGTACTCTGAATACTCTGAATACTCTGAATACTTTCGCACAGAGTTGCATTAAATTATAGTGTAAAAACATGACATATAATTACAAACAGCATTATTTCTGTTGCTCTGTTTGTTCTGCATTCATTTTACTCGACCAGTCAAAGGGTTTGGACACACCTCCTATTCAGTATTCAGTATTCTTTTTGTTTATTTTTACTGCTTTCTATTTTTTATATACACACAGAAGAATCAAATATGTGACGAGTGCGACGTCACCCACAGCGTTCAGCTCCAAATGAAGCTCATCGAGGCTGGAGCAGGTACAGGGGCCATTTGGAGCCGAGTTCCATATTTGGAATTGTAACAGCAAGTATCATAGCAACCAAAGAGCCAATCAGGAGCCAGGCTGTCGAAGGTAATGCTCCTTCCTGCCCGTACAGCTGGTTTAACAGGGAGCGAGTGCTTAGCAACGCTGTCAGTCAAACCTTTTGCTAATGCTACCGGGAGCAGCCTCTGAGAAAGAAGGACCTGATTTGTCTGTTATTAATGTTCATATCTTGATTTACTGACAAAATTGTGAAATAAAAACCCCAGGATGATGTAGAGGGTTAATATGAACATTTAAGACCAAAATGACGAGTCTGACAGCAGCAGTTACAGAGAGAGGGGACACAGATTTTTTTAAAGTTAAGTAAAGCCAGAATCGATGGAGCCAGAAGCGCGCACATGCTCACTTCCTGTTTGGAACGCAGCAGCTAGCGCATTAGCTATGTTCATTTATATAAACAGTTTAAGGTCCAAACTTCTGACTGGTAATGTAGGTCTAATTAGAGACGAAAAAGAGCTGTGTTTTATATTTTTCTATTTAGTTTTGTGCAGTTCAAAGCTAAAATTGTACAATGAAGTACCACCATGTATTCCTTTTAATTTAGAAAAGTAGCTGTAACTGAAAGAGTAAAGGTACTTTTTCGGTTACAGTTACAGAATAGAAGTACACAATTAGTATTCAGAATATGTATTTTCGTTGAATCCAGTTACTCCAACCCTGTCCATACTCACGTTTATAACCTATTGATCCGTAAGTGTAGCTAACCCTGTAGCTAAACCGTTTCTGTGCAGTTTCTCAGATTACATTCTCACTACTCCATAATATAGTCAATAGAGTCTCAATTAGACCGTGCCCTCTTTGCTTTAGTCACACTTAAAATTCCGCACCATGACGAGCTAAGGTTACATTAGCATAACAGTGTCACCGTCCTTTTGGCTAATTAGCTACGCTGCATCCAAGGACCTATTTTTTTCCCTGTTCTCCTTTAAGGTTTTGAATAATGCTACTTCGCCAAAGGTCGTGGACGCCGGCATTAGCTAAGACGTATTAACGCTAACAGTAATAACGCAGAGAGCAAGTTGCGACCCTCAGGACTAGTCTCTTTTATACAACCTGATTAAGCAGGTCGAACGCTATTAAGCTAGCACGTTTGATTTACGACCAGCTGATGTAGCCCCTCCGTTGCGGTACTAGCTTGTGTGTGTGGTGCGGTTATGAGCCCGGACAGTTACTTACGCTGGAGTAAAAGGGCTCTCCTGACACGCAGATGACATCTTGTTCTTGGATGGTCAGAATATCCTTGGCCAAGTGTAGTCTGATATTGTACGGCTCCTCATTCCCTTCTTGCATCAAATAAATCCCAGTCTTTGTCTGCGAATAGAGAGGAGAAAAAAAGTTAATCAGGCCTAAATGAACTGGCTGTGCGATGAAATGTCACTAGGGATGTTCTTGTTACGGGGCAGATAAACAATATGGCACTTTACAGACGCTATTTTTCATGCTACCTTTTTGTAAATGCTAATATTTGGGACAGATTTGCACACGCTTGACATTTCGGTTGTGATTTATGGATTGGAATAATGAGTGGAGGCGTTGGTGTTGTGTGGCCCCTGAAGGGAACTATGAAAAAGCTCCGAGAGACGAGGCAGGGCCACTACGCTGCACACGACGCAGCGTGTTTGATAAATCTACTCTTTTAAAACAATAAAACTAACACAATCTGACTATTTTCTTTTCCCGTCTCCTCATATATCATCATATTGTTCAGCTCACAAATACTGTCCATTTACCTGGGATCAGAACACACACTTCTTCAATACTTTACAAAGATGTGAGTCTGGTCACTGGTGATTCTCCCCGTTGATTGACAGGGGGCGTGATTGACAGGTGGATTAGCCAATCAGGGACACGCATGGTCCTTCAGTATCATAAAAAATAAAGGCAAAAAATCCGAGCCAAGTTCTACATTTGGAATTCTGACCAAGAGTATCATAGCAACCAAAGAGCCAATTCAGAGAGACGCTGTTGAAAGTAACGCCCCTTCCCACCTGCATTGTTGTTTTAGCAGGGGGTGAACTGTCAATCAAACCTGTTGCTAACGCTAGCAAGAGGGACCTTGTGGAAAGAAGGTGCCTGATTTTTCTGTTATTAATGTTCTTATATTGATTAATGGACACAAGAGTAAAATAAAATAACAAGACCAAAATGTGAGTCTGACAGCAGCAGTTACAGAGACAGGGGAAACAGTTTTTTCAACAGAAAGTGAATTAGAGCCAGAGTCGATGGAGCCGGAAGTGTGCCCATGGTCACTTCCTGCTTGGAAAGCGGCGGCTAGCAGGTTAGCTATGTCCATTTACATGTACAGTTTATGAACTGCACTCACACACCATGTTAATAGCATCTTGCCCAAGGACACAACGACAGAATGCGCTGTTCAAAGTGGGGATTCAATCGACTCTGTTAGCGTCAGTACTTCCTGTCCAGTTTTATCTCTATATAATATGAATAAATATGTAGGGGTCAGAGGTCAGAGTTTAGGGGGTTAGGCTCAGGCAGTGGCCAGGGAGCTGCAGG
>JAIEZT010000026.1:31479505-31484505 GCA_019594935.1 Periophthalmus modestus | reverse complement strand
CTATTCTTGGAGAAAGAGTGGGTCAGACCTGAAGAGCACGAAGCCACTTTATTGAGTAATGGATGTATGAACTGTAATGAGGTGAGACACAGTGGCACCAGCTACTGTAGCAACATGAGATACAAATTTATGTGCTATGATAAAATATGAAACTGCATCCTCGGTCATTAGCAAAGCAAAATGAGGCCAGAGAATGTACATAAATGGGTCAGGCACACGTTTGACCCTGCGCTAATATCCACGCTCTATCTAATTAGCCTTCTGCATGAACTTATTTCGATTCAGTCCCAAAGCATCACTCTGTTGCTACTGGCTCCAATCCGTGTTTGTGTGTCTACACGCAGGCTAATGGGGTACATGCTAATATTCACATACCATGTAAATTGGACATTCCATATTTGAAATGACATGATTTCCTTTGGGTATGAGGCGGCAACAGCGCTGCACTACATATTGTAATAGCCCACTGTGTAACAAAGCTAACAGTCACTTATATTAAAACCAAATAACATAAAATATTAAAATTCAAATGTATTAAAATAAAGACTACACAGTTATTTCTATATGTAGAATATTTCAGCTTGAGATGTTGTTTTAATATTTATATGCCTCAAAATTAGCATTAGCATTAGCACCGAGACACAAATACCTCCCTTTCTAAAGTGAGTGTGACGTCACCCACAGCGTTCGGCTCCAGTCAAATGAAGCTCATCGAGGTTACACCAGTTATAGCGGACAATTTGGAGCAGAGTTCAATATTTGGAATTCTGATCACGAGTATCATAGCAACCAAAGAGCCAATCCAGAGCTAGAGTGTTGAAGGTAATGCCACTTCCTGCCCACACCACCGGTTTAGCAGGGAGCGGACGCTTAGCAACGCTGTCAATCACACCTGTTGTTAACACTAGCAGGAGCGACCTCGGGGAAAGAGGGACCTGATGTGTCTGTTATTAATGTTCACATGTTGATTTACAGACACAATAGCAAAAACACCAGAGTCGAAGGAGCCCGAAGTGCGCTCATGGTCACTTCCTATTTGGAACGTGGCTACCAGGTTAGCTATGTCCATTTAGAAATATAGTCAATGTTCTAAACACAGAAGTGTCTCTGGTGAAGTATTCATTTTATTTGTGTTAAACATGTGACAGTGACGTCCACCTGCAGCTCCCTGTCTGACCCCAGCGCCCTAACCTCTGACCTCTGACCCCTGACCCACCTGCAGCTCCCTGTCCACGGCCTCATCTTCAAATATTTATTAATTTCATCATGACTCGGTAAAAACCTCAGAGATAAAACTGGACAGGAAGTATGGTAAAAGTGCACAAGAAGCCGCCAAATAACTTTCTGCAACCTTAGATGACTTACAAAAATGGCTCAATGATTCATGTCTCTGCCTAAATGTTAAAAAAAACTGTGTCTATGTTTTTTAGTAAGGCACCAGCAAAAATTAGATTCAGCAAAATATACCTGGGAGAACAACAATTATAAATGGGGATGAATTCAAATACCTTGGGGTGGTATTGGATTCAAGATTATCTCTTTCAAAAGCATGTTAAGAAGATAGTTAAAAACTGTAAATTTTAATATCCAAAACTTTAAACATATTCGCGCTTCCTTAACGGATAAAGCAGCAATTACTTACCTGCATTCGATGATACTGTCCCATATTGATTACTGTATTACGAGTTGGTCTTATACAAGTCAAACGGTTACAAGACCTATTGAAGTCTGCTACAAAAGAGCACTGAAGATCCTAGATAAGAAACCGTTCTCTTACCACCATTGCCAAATTAATAAATATAACTTTTTGAATTTTGCAACTTCAAACAATTTAAAGCTGCATGCTTGATTTATAAAATTGTTAATGGTTTAGCACCTCCACCAATGAAGGATTTTATCAAACAAAAATCTGCAGGATCGCGACTAACTCGAGCCACTATTAGAGGCGACGGTGAAGTCCCATTCAGACGTACAGCTTTCTCTCAAAATGTCCCTGTCATACCAAGGCGCAGTTTTTTTGGAATAGTCTACACTTTCTGTGCGGGAAAGTCCTAGTTTCCCAACATTTAAGAAACATTTAAAATTATGGCTACGAAGCTCACAAGCATGTGATCATTAGGTTCACCAAAATATGTTTTGATAGTGCAATAGGGAATTTGTGCAATGTGTGAGAAATGCAGTAGGGAATTTGTGCAATGTGTAAAAGGTGCAATAGGGAGTTTGTGCAATGTGTAAAAAGTGCAATAGGGAGTTTGTGCAATGTGTAAAAAGTGCAATAGGGAGTTTGTGCAATGTGTAAAAAGTGCAATAGGGAGTTTGTGCAATGTGTAAAAAGTGCAATAGGGAATCCGTGCAATCTGAAAGGGGTGAATTCGGGGTTGGTGCAATGTGGGCAAGTGCAATAGAGTTGTAATATGTGATGTAAATAGGAGCCTGTGCAATATGGTCTGGACTTGCACAGGGGTGGTGTGCAAAAAGGGTGAACTGTTTCTTGTTGTCGCTGTCTTGTTTTTTGTTGTCCCACTAACACTGTCAAATCTGTATGTTTTAAACTTTTTACTTTGTAACATCAACCTGCAGGGGGTCTGCAGATGGAAATGAGCCCTAGGCTATAATCTGGCATATTTACATTTATATAAATGTTCATTAATATGCACTGTTCCTCCTTTTTCTTAAATAAATAAAAATAAATAAATAAAAATAAAAAAGTAGTGACGCTAACAGTGACGTTGCCAGGTGCAGTGAGGTTGCCAGGTGCAATGAGGTTGCCAGGTGCAGTGAGGAGGTGCCAGGTGCTGTTGTGTGCACAGGTGGCAATCCCTGCAATTGGTTTGATAATAGAATGTACTCTGTAAAGAACAAAAAGAACTTTAACAAATATCCTGTTTTTTATATTTAAAAAATATATATATATTAAAATGAATTATTCTTATTGTACCTGTAGTTTAGCCGTCAACAAACATGTACTAATAGTTGACTAAATATCTGTAGTTTAGTTGACGGCTAAACTACAGATATTAGTTTTATCTGTTTTTATTGCAGTATTTTCTCAGATTGTAAATGGTAAATAATCACATTTTACATAGTGCTTTTGTCAGGAGCAGGATCTGAACCACCTTCAGATCAGTGGACAAACACTCTACACGCTACTAAACACGCTACTGTCGCTCACATGTTGTTTCTCATGAGTGTGTTTATACTGTGCCCTCTGAACAGAATCCCACCGATACAAAATGTAATACTGAATAAACACGACTATTCAAATAATTATTATAAATCAGCCGTATTAGAAGGCGAGGACGGGCCGTGCTGATGTCCGTGTTAACATGAACGGGAACATGGCTGCTAATGTGGAGGAGACGCCCCACATGTCAGCAGCCATGTGTTTCTGTCCATTCTATTTTCCCAGAGTGCTTTGTGTTCTAATTCTAAGGTTAGGTAAGCGAGCGCTCTTTGGCACAGCACGATGAGCACGGAGCCTCTGTGGGATCGAAAATGCCATAATGGTTTTTAACCTGCTTCCACAGCTTCAGCATTAACAGAGAGAGACACAGTGGAAACTGAGGCTCTGAGCAGATACTTTTTGAAAATGGAGATGTTTTTGTGTATGTGTGTGTGTGTGTGTGTGTGTGTGTGTGTGTGTGTGTGTGTGTGGTGTGTGTGTGTGTGTGTGTGTGTGTGTGTGTGTGTGTGTGTGGGGGGGGGGGGGGGGGGAGAGGTGGATCAAGTGTCTCGCCTAAGGACACAACAACAGCATTCATCTGTGGGAGCTGGAATCACACCACCAACCTGTGGATCGGTAAATCTGAAACACAGTCTGTCTAAAGAAGTGGAGTGAATGAGTGTAACGTCACCCACAGAGTTTGGCCCTAGTCAAATGAAGCGAGGCTGGAGCAGTTTAGGGACAATCTGGAGCACAGTTCCATATTTTGGAATTCTGACCACGTAGTATCATAGCAACCAAAGAGCCAATGTGGGTGTGGAAGCTCCTGGAGGTAACGACCTCTTCCCACCCACGCCACCGGTTTTGGCAGGGAGCGAGGGCGCTTAGAAACACTGTCAATCGAACCTGTTGCTAACGACAGCAGGAGCTCCCTCGGGGAAAGAAGGACCTGATGTGTCTGTTATTAATGTTCATATCTTGATTCACAGACACAACAGTGAAATAAAAATGCCAGGATCATGTAGAGGGTAAATATGAACATTTAAGACCAAAATGGAGTCGATGGAGTCAGAAGCCCCCCCATGGTGGTCACTTCCTATTTGGAACGTGGCGGCTAGCAGGTTAGCTTGTCATACTGTATATACAGTCTATGATCTAACTTCTCAACTAATGATGTTCATGCCGAGAGGGAGTCTGAACCTTCGGCTCAGTCGACAAACAAACTCTCTACTCTCTGATCTCACGTAACATACCCCTCCACAGGTCTCCAAACTCTGACTGAAACCCTGTGTGTTTCTGTGAGTGACCTGGGCTTTGTTTGGACAAACTCCTGCTGGTACCATGAGCACATGCAGCCACATTTATATTCATGTGGGGCTGTGTCGGGCAGAGTGAGGCTGCTTCATGTGGTGCAGCCCTGTGTGGCTTTGATACTGATGTTTTGTGTTAGGCTTTACACCGCCTTGTTTTTTATGATTTCAAATGTGGTCACGGAGCCAAAGGAATAACACAGGAAACATTTATGAACATAGACAGGCTTCAGTGACTCACATCCCACATAAAATATTCCATTTTAAAATGCAAAAGGAGCTGCGTGTATGGTGCGTCCGTGCAGAGACGACTGTATGTGGTGGATGTATACTCTTATGATTGTGATATAAACACTGTTGCATATAAATGGGTTTAATTATCAGTGTGGATGAAACCACTGCAGATGTCATCATGTCTCCGCTGAGGACTGATGCGGCAGCAGGACTTAAAACGCTAGCTGATGTTAAGCCACTGGGCCACCAACTCTAAAGGGCCCAGAACATAAACTCCTCCTCTCAGAGCTCTA